>JARQOC010000003.1:635540156-635814123 GCA_033576535.1 Allobates femoralis
CCTTGCAAGGGCTGCAGTGCACTCAAACAGTAATCTTCCACCACATATGGAGTATGGCTAAGGTCTGACTTGCGTCAGCCTGCTGAATCCGTTGAAAACTTATGGTGGATTTACACGTCGAGATATCGGCGTCCAACTCTGACCCAACTCTGACCAAAAGTCACGTGGTTCGGGCGTTGGAGCCGATATCGTTTCTGCATTGTAGGGTCTGAACATCCGATACGATGCAAGAACGATGGCAAACCGATATCGGGGGTCGAATGAGCGTGCGATTCAACCGCCCGATATCGGATGCCAGTTGTAGCCGCATCGTCCCGTCTGACAGCCCAACTCCGATGTGTACTGCCACGTCACCCATTCACTCCCATGTTAAATGGCTGTTCCTGGGTTGGGGGCATACACATCGTCGAGAAGTTGTATCCCGATATCGGGCTGTCTAAACCGACGGTGCGATGCAGGGAAAAGCGCGCTCAAAAAGCGCGCTCCCGCATCATTGGCTACGATATCGGGCCGATATCGGGACGTGTAAACCCACCATTAGTTCCTGGCATGCTGAGCGCATAGCGTCAATGGAATGTAATGCTATGTGCCGCCTGCCTATTTATCACTATGGATACCTGACGCTTAGCGCAGCTGCCCACTCCACAAACAAGGACCGGATATGCGCTTTTTCTGAGCACACAGGAAAACGCTGCAAACCGCTGTGCAAAGCATCAGGTATCCATAGAGATGAATAGGCAGGCGGCACATAGCATTACATTCCATTGACACTATGTGCTCAGCCTGCCAGGGACTAAGTTTCCGATGGATTCAGAATAGTCCACTTACTAATAAAAAACATACTCTATTACCTTCCACAATGAGTGTCACCATTATATTCAACTGTATCTGTGTCCTTATAAATACACTACCAAACACCTTGGACAACAGGACAGCTTCCTAAATCTGTGAATATTCTGATTGAGCCATAATGGTTTAGAGGTATGGGTATACTTCAAAAAGAAGAAAATGAAAGGGTATATCTGAGATCTATAAGAAAAAAATTGCACCTAAGCACCAGCAGGCAAGTAGTTGCCATCTACTGGCCAATGTGCCTGTAGCCATTCCCTGCTGACTCGGAGTGCTCTGAGACCGCTCCTGTCTGCAATTTTTCCACTTCCGCTAATGTCACATCAAAAGACAGATGGCTTCCCCCTCTGTTGACGGGTGCATAGGCAACGTCATGCTTCAATCAGGTAGTGAGGAGCCAGCTGTGAACCAGCATGACGTTGACAATACACCCACTACACAGAGCAAAGAAGAAAAGCTGCGTATGCTCTGTTTACCCCACCATGATGTCCCTTACAGGAGCAGTCTGTGACCACTCTGTGCTGGGGTGAATGGTGCTGGGCACAACACGCTGGTAAGGTGCCTGTTAGTGCTTAGGCATATTTTTTCTTTTTTTATAAAAATCCCAGATAACACCCTTAATAGCATTGCTGACACAGGATATTATGTTCCACACTACATCATACAATGGTTTCATTAGACAAGACTGTAGATGTACAAAGACAGTGTATCATTTTATTTTACAAGATACAGCGGGCAAGTATTGGGACCATTACCCTAGGTTCAACAAAATCATTATCAATTTTCCAGTTGACAAATCGTTCTAGCTTATAGAACATTTTTACTTGTATGAGACGGACATGATCAGCCAGACATATGAGAGAAAACACTATAGGATTCTCAGAAGGAATCTATTTCTTCTATCCAAATTGCAATGGATTGTGGCTTAGAGAATTTAACGTCGACTGTCAAATTGACATGTTTTAAATGATGTGTTTTCCCATCCCTAACTGAAAAGCTAAAAGGGTAAAGACCTATTAATGCAGGAAGGATTTTACTGTCAATAATTTATTTCACCTTAGTGTTGGATGTTATCATGGGACATTTCACAGCAGAACAGCCAGACCCCAGGAGAAGTTATGTATAGTTAGCTGGTAATCCTTAAAACCTCACTGTCTGACGGAAAAATAATATTTGTACTCTACCTGCATGGTATATATTGCCAACTTCCTAAAATAAGCCTGACATCCTGAATTTTCCTGGTAGCTACAATGTTATATTTATGGTTAGTAAAGTATAATGAAAAACAGAACCGGCAAACTGGAAGAACATCACTGCTCGTCTTTCCGCAGCGGTGCCCATTTCCAACTGGTAAAACAGTTACTCTGGCAACAATGCATTTTTTATGAAAAGCAGTGTAAATAGCGAGCTGCAGAGTGCAAGAGCATCCACAGTGCATAATTTATTTCTCCCCAGAGGGCGTAATACATTATATGTCTCTTCACTGTCTGCTTTTCACAGGTTTACTGCTGATAGGATTTCAGACTTCAGTAATGTCCCTATACTATTTTACAATATAGAAGATTACATTAGTAAAAGCTGAACGCTCTTGTCACAGGGAATTCCATTAACACATTTACCCCTATAGAGGTAAACTGAGTACAGCGGGACGGAGATCGCTTTCAGACAATATACATATGTTATAATTTTATGGATTCACAATAGCTTTACTGTATAATAAAGATTCATTTATCAAGAAATTCTTAGCCCGATAGGCAAACAAATTTCTTGTAAGATGAAACATCATGTGACATGGTATATGAAAATAAATTAAAGGAAGTCCGTCATTGCCAAAATACAGATGTGCTAAGGAGAGAAGAAAGGCGCAATAGAGTATTGGAGCAGGTTTCACTGCTTTGCTGACAGGTCCAATGACGGTCCACAAGATTTAAAACATGAAGTCATACCTATAAACATCTGGTTTGTCCTGAGGAAGAAGTCAGTAGAGTTTTGAAATGCATACACAATAAAGAAAACACTTTATATCTTCATCTTGTGGACCATTATTGGAACTGTCAGCAGCAAAGTGACCCCCACTCGTTTTCCAAAATGCAAATTACTCGATTTAAAAATGTATACAGGGGTCAAAGCCTCTATAAAATTTGTGCCAGGAATAGACATTTTAGTGTTCTAATTGCAGATATATCCACTTTTAGTCCATATGCGAATAATGGCACTATGCGGCACCCTCGGCATGGCCGATGGCTCAGTGCACCCTTAAATCCTCCAATTTGCATGTACAACACTATCCTTGATTGATAGCAATATCTTTCAAAGGCCAGGGTCACACTTGGGTTTTGATCCTAGCCTACTGGATTGTGCATAAAACATAGCATTTTTCCATGCAGCGCATAGCGTTAACGTTATGCACTGCCAGAGAACGCTGCCCCTAGTAACCCGATGATTACCTTGACAACAAGGCACGCACAAAACTGCAGGGAGTGCACTGTAGCTGAGCGCACAGGAAACGCTGCAGACGTTTACTGTGTGCTGTAGTAAAGCGCACTCACTGCAGCTTTGTGTGTGCCTGGTTGGCAAGGTAATCATCAGGTTACTAGGGGCGGCGTTCTCTGGCAGTGCATAGTGTTAACGCTATGCGCTGCAGGGAAAAGTTCTAAGTGTTATGCGCAATCCGTTAGGCTAGGGTCAAAATGCAAGTGTGACCCTAGCCTTACAACAAGCTTTCCCTAAACTCAAATTCTTTTTCCTGCTCCTGTACACCGGAGACATAGGTAATCCCAATGTAAGGGGGCATACACAGTCAGCATAAGAGCACACAGTCATTCACAAGTCACAGGTGGCCGTAGAGTTACAGGAACCAGAGATTAGAGTGTGCTTGCACCCACAATGACTGCGCGCCAGGTCTGATGCTGTGAACATGTTGCAGGGATCCTCCAGTGTCAGGGCGCATGAGTAAGAACAGGGATTTGAGCTTAGGCAGTGCTCTTTGTGGAATATGTACATAAAGAGCATAATTTTTATAAGGCCTATGTACCCCTATTTAAATTTTGAAGTAGCTGAATTTGCGTTTTGTGGGTTATTACTTCATTGTTACAGTGGTTGAAAAAAGACTTAGGTCTCTCAAGTTCAACCTTTCTTCACCATTGTGCATTGCTACTAAATTATCTATAACCCCTAATACCATTTTTGCTGAGGAAAGCCTCAAGTCTTTTTTTGAAAGATGTTTTAGCCATTTATCTGCCTGTCTAGCTAGTTAATGCTGTTATTGTCTCTTGCAGTACGTCATTCCATAGTGTGACACATCTAACAGTAAAAACTCTTTCCTTTTTAGAGCTTTAAAGGTTGGAAGTAGACTTTAAGTCCATCTAGTTCAACCCATAACTAAACATGTTGATCAAGTAGAAGGCAAAAAAAACCTAGGTGGCAACACTAAGCTCCACATAGGGGAAAAAAATTCCTTGCCGACTCCAGGTACGGCATTCCCGACTCCCCATACGGCGTTTACGTACTTGAATCTCCTTTCTTCTGCCTGTAATGACTGCCCCCTGGTCCTAAGTACTGCCTTTGGAAGGAATAAGTCATGTCCTAGTCTTTGTATTGACAACACATGTACAGTTGTGGCCAAAAGTATTGACACTCCTGCAATTCTGTCAGATAATACTCAGTTCCTTCCTTTGGTATTATTATCTTCATTTAATTTGTCTTCAATGAAAAAACACAAAAAGAATTGTCCTAAAGCCAAATTGGATATAATTCCACACCAAACATAAAAAAGGGGGTGGGCAAAAGTATTGGTACTGTTAGAAAAATCATGTGATGCTTCTCTAATTTGTGTAATTAACAACACCTGTAACTTACCTGTGGCACCTAACAGGTGTTGGCAATAACTAAATCACACTTGCAGCCAGTTGACATGGATTAAAGATGAGTCAACTAGGGATGAGCGAGTCCGAAAAGACTCGGAATCGCAAGACCCCAACGAGTCCGAGTCAAGGACTCGGGACTCGTTGCGAGTCCAGCGAGTCCAATGTTAATGAATAGGGACCCGAGTAATAGCGAATAATGACATTTACAACTCGCTGATGTGTCTCTGAAAGTGTGCGAGTCCAAACTCGCTGGTTTTTCTCTTATTTTGAGGCTTGTAGCCGATGATGCGAGGGAAGGGATTCTCCAGCACACACTATGGTTTAAGGAAACAGGAAGCGAGTCGCGCTGACAGGCGCACACACAGAGCGATCCATTCATCAGTGCAATCATGGCAGCAGGACGTGGCATGGTGAACACGCTGCGTCTTATTGCACTTGTGGAGGCTCGTCCATTTCTATGGCTCCCTACAGATCCTGAGTATGGGGATACGACCCTTATTAATACAGCCTGGAGAGAGATCGCCCAAGAGATGTTCCCTGCGTTCCATCGGAGTGACCATGAGGAACAGAGCAATCTAAGTAAGTTAAATGAGTTCACACGTTATATATTGCATTTACTGTATATATACTCGTGTATAAGCCGACCCGTGTATAAGCCGACCCCCCTATTTTTGCCCCGAAAAACTATGAAAACATATTCACCGCCATCCTGGTATACAGCGGCTATCACTGGTAGACAGCCCCCCAGCAGAGTATACACCTCCCCCTGCAGAGTATACAGGCCCCCAGCTGGGTATACATGCCCCCATATTGTCGTATACAGGCAGGGGCGGACTGGCCCAGGTGCCACGGGTCATGCGGCTGCAGGAGCATGAATAATCCGCATGTCCCTGAAGCAGCAGGCGGAAACGGAAGCTCCTGGCCGCGCGATGACGTCATCAGCACGCGGCTGCGTCCGGGAGTGAGCGTCTGTGAGTGGCGTGCGGCTGCGACTGTTAGCGAGCGGCTGTGAGGAGCGCGAGGCTGCGGCTGGGAGCGAGCCATAGGATAATGCGGGAGCTGCGGTGACTGTGAGGCGGCCGCCAGTCATCACCCACCCCCCGTCCTCACCTGTGTCGGGCCAGTGAGGGAGGGTTGCGACCCAAACTGTAGGGTGCCAGTCAGTCCCTGTATACAGGGCCCTCAGTGTGTGTACAGGCCCCCCCAGCAGTGGGTATACAGGGCCCCCAGCAGTGGGTAGACAGTGGCCCAGTGGGTTTACAGGGCCCCCAGCAGTGGGAATACAGGGCCCCCATAGCAGGGTATACAGGACCCTGAATGTGTTATCATGCTCCACCGCATAGTTGCCTATATTTGGATGGGGTCACAACAGTACAATGAGTTTAATGTCTTATCCTCCTGGCTCTTTCGGCCAAGGGGTTGGGTGTATATAAATACCACTAATGACCAGAGTCTGGTGCCCGCACTATTACATTCTCTATGCGTTGACATGTGTCCTGCCTCATTTGTGATTGTGGCCACGTGAGCTCAATGTCCGTAATGCTGTTGATGATGTTCCACACTGTCGTGTCACTGTGCCTTGTATACACATTACACACACAAAATGAATAAAATGTTATTGTTGATTTGTACACATACTTTTGTTTTTTCAAATATTACACATCTCTAAAGCCGGTTTCAAATCATTTCACAGTTGACCATCTTAAAAAACGGTGGAGGAGCTGCCGGGACCAGCATAAAAAGCAGTACCGGCAGTACTCAGAGAGACAACCGGGAGCCGCTCCATTGCTCAACCACTACCACTTTTATGACCGGCTGTCCTTCCTTCACCCGGTGGCCGCTATGCCAAGGTATGTATCTGCAGCACTGTTGTGTACATTTAGTATTATTTATAAATATATACATTAGTTTCCATTTTGGCTCTGTGGGTAGCAGAGTATACAGGCGGGTCTGAGGTAGCAGAGTATACAGGCGGGTCTGTGGGTAGCAGAGTATACAGGCGGGTCTGAGGTAGCAGAGTATAAAGACGGCTCTGTGGGTAGCAGAGTATACAGGCGGGTCTGTGGGTAGCAGAGTATACAGGCGGGTCTGTGGGTAGCAGAGTATACAGGCGGGTCTGTGGGTAGCAGAGTATACAGGCGGGTCTGTGGGTAGCAGAGTATACAGGTGGGTCTGAGGTAGCAGAGTATAAAGACGGCTCTGTGAGTAGCAGAGTATACACGTGGCTCTGTGGGTAGCAGAGTATACAGGCGGGTCTGAGGTAGCAGAGTATACAGGCGGCTCTGTGGGTAGCAGAGTATACAGGCGGGTCTGAGGTAGCAGAGTATAAAGACGGCTCTGTGAGTAGCAGAGTATACACGTGGCTCTGTGGGTAGCAGAGTATACAGGCGGGTCTGAGGTAGCAGAGTATACAGGCGGGTCTGTGGGTAGCAGAGTATACAGGCGGGTCTGAGGTAGCAGAGTATAAAGACGGCTCTGTGGGTAGCAGAGTATACAGGCGGGTCTGTGGGTAGCAGAGTATACAGGTGGGTCTGAGGTAGCAGAGTATAAAGACGGCTCTGTGAGTAGCAGAGTATACACGTGGCTCTGTGGGTAGCAGAGTATACAGGCGGGTCTGAGGTAGCAGAGTATACAGGCGGCTCTGTGGGTAGCAGAGTATACAGGCGGGTCTGAGGTAGCAGAGTATAAAGACGGCTCTGTGAGTAGCAGAGTATACACGTGGCTCTGTGGGTAGCAGAGTATACAGGCGGGTCTGAGGTAGCAGAGTATACAGGCGGGTCTGTGGGTAGCAGAGTATACAGGCGGGTCTGAGGTAGCAGAGTATAAAGACGGCTCTGTGGGTAGCAGAGTATACAGGCGGGTCTGTGGGTAGCAGAGTATACAGGCGGGTCTGTGGGTAGCAGAGTATACAGGCGGGTCTGAGGTAGCAGAGTATACAGGCGGGTCTGTGGGTAGCAGAGTATACAGGCGGGTCTGAGGTAGCAGAGTATACAGGCGGGTCTGAGGTAGCAGAGTATACAGGCGGGTCTGTGGGTAGCAGAGTATACAGGCGGGTCTGAGGTAGCAGAGTATACAGGCGGGTCTGTGGGTAGCAGAGTATACAGGTGGGTCTGTGGGTAGCAGAGTATACAGGCGGGTCTGTGGGTAGCAGAGTATACAGGCGGCTCAGTGGGTAGCAGAGTATATAGGTGATGAGAATAGGGTTAATAGATGGTGCTACAGTGTTGGGGCGTGCTAGAGGGAGCAGAGATCCGATTACTGCCATCATTTCTGACCTTATTAAAGATAGCGGCCGCAGCTAAATGACATCATGGCAAAGGTAAACATGGGGTGTGGTTAGCTGCAGGAGGTTAGTGAGAGGTGTGGGTTGTTTGGCAGAGGGCGTGGTGTGGGCGTGGTGAGCGCGGCTCCAGCGTCAGATACGCTGCGAGCGCGGAACCGCGGCACATCTCCAGGAGCAGAGGACGTGTCCGGTACGTCCGTAGCCCCCGGCCTCCCCGTTGTCCGCACACACAGCCCCGCTGTGACCTCTGCAGTGTCACAGGCCCCGGCGGGCGTCTGTCATCTCCTCCTGACACTGACCTCCTCCTGATTTGATTGTCTGTGTTGTCCCCCCCCCGCTGTCAGCATCAGTGATCTGCTAAGACCTGTGGGTGCACAGACGGGGGAAGTACAAATGCCAGCATGCCGGGGCGGATTGGGCGCTGTGAGGGGCGCAGGTCTTGCTGTGAGCGGAGGGCGCGAGGCCGCTAGAGAAAACGCTATAGCGGCTGTGTGAGTTAAGCGTCTGCGGCTCGCGAAGGCGCATACGCGTCTCCGCTCGCAGTGACGCTAAGGAGTTTGGGATTAGGCTACAGTGCCGGAATTTCAAACTCCCGATTATATAAATAGATTATATATATATATATTGTATACCTTTCAACCCCTTCCCTGCTTTATATAGATGATATAAGCTAAAAGTTTTGTGAATTAAGTATGTCAAGTAAAAAGTGAAGTCAGGGGGACTTTTTTTTTTTCATGTGAACCATTGGTGTTATTGATCGTCTAGATTAGATGGGATGGGGGGGGGGTGGGTGTTAATCAGGGGTGAAAAATTATGTATTAGTATGGAATTAGCAAAGAAAGTCACGTATTCCTTTATGTTATGTACAGTTGGTTATTCTTTCATAATAATAACAAATATCTGATTAATAATACACAGATACACAGAGTCTAAAAAGCGTGCAACTTAATGTTTGACCTATGTTTTTGTTTCCAAATGCAATGCATTCACCAAATTTTTTTTTTACTTTACCCACAGAGAAGCTTACTACAGAGGGCGGCGTGCTGTGAACCCTCCACCGCCAAACAGAAGGCGGCGTGGAGAACACCCACCACCACCACCACGGCCGGCGCCACCACACCACCGCCGCCGCCACCAGCACCACCAACACCACCACCACCGCCGCCACCAGCACCAGCACCACCACCACCGCCGCCACCAGCAGCAGCAACAACACCACCGCCGCCACCAGCACCAGCACCACCGCCGCCACCAGCAGCAGCAACACCACCACCGCCGCCACCAGAACCAACACCACCACCGCCGCCACCAGACCACACACCACCACCACCGCCGCCACCAGCACCAACCCCAGCTTTGGGGCATGTCCGGCCGCAAGAGGAGGAACCTGGATGCCCACCTCACACCAGCCATGGTCTGATCCCGGGGTCACCTAATAGACGGCGTGCACAAAGTAATGCTGACTTTGCCCACAGTCTGATACCATTCCTGGATGAAATTCCATTTCACAGGCTACTGCGGGCAAGGTCAGCATTACAGATTGTGCTTGACGCCAGTCGCCCACCAAACCACCCAGGTGAGGTTTTCAATTTTTTGGAGGGGTGGCAACTCAGACACTACAACCTACTAGACAGGCCCACACCCCGGGACAGCCATGTGCCACCACAGAGGCCTGTACCTACCATTCCACAATGGCCACCTAACAGGGACCTACCATTTTTCCCCACACCGGCCCAGAGGATCCACCCTCAAGGGTTGCCGGAGGCCATTCATGGGGCCCTTGACCTCTTGCAGGACCAGGGTGATGGTGTCACTTTACTGGCAAGGCCGGAGGATGCGGCAACCTACCAGCAGCTGTAGACCCCTTTTTTTTTTTTTTTTTATTTTGTGTTCATGTGCATTGCACAATTTCATTGTTATTATTTCTTATATTTTCCTGTTTACTAAGTTGTACCAAAAAAAAAAAAAAAAAAAAAAAAAAAAATTCTGACATTTTTACCATTATGGCGGAATAATACCCAGTTTACAAAAACTGCTTTGTGTCTGTCTTTTTTCAGGGAAAGGATGTGTAGGTTGTTTTGTGGGTGGGCTTAAAGTCATCATCATTATAATTATTATTTATTTATATAGCACCGATAGGTTCCATGGCGCTTTACATGAGGATAAGGTACACAAGGAGAAGTACAATAAACATAGACAATAAGGTCATAGAGGTACAACAGGAGAGGACCCTGTACGCGTGGGCTCACATTCAACGAGGGGTGGGTGGGGATACAATAGGGTGGGGAAGGTGTCGGTCGTGGGGCGTGTAGCGGGGTGTCATGGCAGGTTGTAGGCCTGTCGGAAGAGGTGAGTCTTTAGGTGTTTCTTGAAGGTTCCCAGGGTAGGCGAGTGAGTGATGAGGTGGGGCAGCGAGTTACAGAGCATGGTTGATGCCCGGGAGAAATCCTGTATGCGGTTGTGGGAAGAGGAGATGAGGGGGGAGTGTCGGAGAAGTTCTTTGGATGAACGCAGGTAGCGTGAGGGATGGTATCGGGAGATCATGTCGGAGATGTATGGTGGGGATAGGTTGTGTAAGGCTTTGAATGTCATGATGAGTGTTTTAAAGTGAGCTCTCTGTGGGGCGGGGACCCAGTGAAGGGCTTGGCAGTGGGTGTAGACAGGTGAGTAGCGTGAGGACAGATGGATTAGTCGGGCAGCAGAGTTTAGTATACATTGGAGAGGTGCAAGAGAGTTGGCAGGGAGGCCTGTGCGAAGGAGGTTCCAGTAGTCAAGGCGTGAGATGATGAGGGCATTAATGAGTGTTTTAGCTGTGTCAGGGTTGAGTAACGAGCAAATTCTTGAAATATTTTTGAGTTGGAGTGACAGGGACTTGGTTAGGAACTAGAGGTGGGGCTTGAAGGAGAGGGATGAGTCAAGGATTACCCCGAGACATTTGGCGTGGAGGACAGGGGAGAGAGAGCATCATTAGCAAGTACTTTACGGACCGCATGGAGCATGAAGTCACCTTGGTTACTAAGTGTAAAATCATGACTCCACAGACAAATGTTGCTGACAAATAAACAGTGCCTGTGTTTGGGGGGTTACTTAATGCCTCGCTATGGCAACAAGACTAGGAACACACATGTGAGAGGCTGGGACATCTACCTGCTACACATCGCGTCTACGCGTTTTCTACAGAGCGTACAGTGGGACCTTTCTCCAGGCTCCAGCAGGATGATAGTCCAAGCAATGCCCACGATGCAAGCATAGGCTTGTTGCCTAAAAAAATTAGCTGAAGGGGCTTCATATACATTTTTTTCAGAAAGCAGGGTGCTTGGCCCATACAATAGAATTGCTTGTACTAGGAGCATAGTACATGCAATGCCCACGATGGAGGCATAGGCTTGGTGCCTGGAAAAATTAGCCCAAGGGGCTGTTTTGCATTTTGGGTATAAATGCAGGCCTAATGGCCATGTTCAGCTTGTTAGGCTGGGTGTTTCCAAAAATTAGCCCAAGGGGCTGTTTGGCATTTTTAGTGTAAATGCAGGCCTAAGGGCCATGATAAGCCTCTTAGGCTGGGTGTTTCCAAAACTTAGCCCAAGGGGCTGTTTTGCATTTTGGGTATAAATGCAGGCCTAATGGCCATGTTCAGCTTGTTAGGCTGGGTGTTTCCAAAAATTAGCCCAAGGGGCTGTTTTGCATTTTAAGTGTAAATGCAGGCCTAAGGGCCATGATAAGCCTCTTAGGCTGGGTGTTTCCAAAAATTAGCCCAAGGGGCTGTTTTGCATTTTGGGTATAAATGCAGGCCTAATGGCCATGTTCAGCTTGTTAGGCTGGGTGTTTCCAAAAATTAGCCCAAGGGGCTGTTTTGCATTTTGGGTATAAATGCAGGCCTAATGGCCATGTTCAGCTTGTTAGGCTGGGTGTTTCAAAAAATTAGCCCAAGGGGCTGTTTTGCTTTTTGGGTATAAATGCAGGCCTAAGGGCCATGATCAGCTTGTTAAGCTGGGTGTTTCCAAAAATTAGCCCAAGGGGCTGTTTGGCATTTTTAGTGTAAATGCAGGCCTAAGGGCCATGATAAGCCTCTTAGGCTGGGTGTTTCCAAAAATTAGCCCAAGGGGCTGTTTTGCATTTTGGGTATAAATGCAGGCCTAATGGCCATGTTCAGCTTGTTAGGCTGGGTGTTTCCAAAAATTAGCCCAAGGGGCTGTTTGGCATTTTAAGTGTAAATGCAGGCCTAAGGGCCATGATAAGCCTCTTAGGCTGGGTGTTTCCAAAAATTAGCCCAAGGGGCTGTTTTGCATTTTGGGTATAAATGCAGGCCTAATGGCCATGTTCAGCTTGTTAGGCTGGGTGTTTCCAAAAATTAGCCCAAGGGGCTGTTTTGCATTTTGGGTATAAATGCAGGCCTAATGGCCATGTTCAGCTTGTTAGGCTGGGTGTTTCAAAAAATTAGCCCAAGGGGCTGTTTTGCTTTTTGGGTATAAATGCAGGCCTAAGGGCCATGATCAGCTTGTTAAGCTGGGTGTTTCCAAAAATTAGCCCAAGGGGCTGTTTTGCATTTTTAGTGTAAATGCAGGCCTAAGGGCCATGATCAGCTTGTTAGGCTGGGTGTTCCAAAAATTAGCCCAAGGGCTGTTAAATGTTTGCTAACAGAAAATAAAGGTTGATTCCTTGTGAAAAGGTGTTGTGATGGTTAATGAAACCGAAGTTAAGGTGTAGTGTTGGTTTAAGATGAAGCAGCCTCATTACCAGGTTGCAGGAACATGGTTACGCAAATCGTTACTGGTCTTGGACATACTGCTTGTACCAAAAAGACACAATATAATACAATGATTAATTATATCATATTGATGATGAACGTGGCACTTCAGCTCTGAGTACTGTCGTCTTCAGGGCTCAAGAAGTCTTGTGAAATCCAGTTCCTATTAAACTTAATTAGAGTAAGCCTGTCTGCATTCTCTGGAGTAAGACGTGTCCTGGTATCAGTTATGATACCCCCAGCGGCACTGAAAACCCGCTCTGATGTCACACTAGCTGCAGGGCATGCCAGCACCTCCAAGGCATACAACGAGAGCTCGGTCCAAGTGTGGAGCTTGGAGACCCAGTAATTAAACGGGACTGCGGCATCAGTCAGGAAGCAGGTACTGTCACTTAAGTATTCTTGTACCATGTTGGTAAGTTTCTGTCTCCGAGAGATGGTTACTGGAGCAACATGGCGCTGCAGGTTCGATGGCTTATTGAACATAGCCCACTTTGCGGACATCTTTCCAGCATCTCTTCTGGACAGCGTGGATGATTGTGCCCCGACCAAAGGCTGCTGTTGCACAGAGTTGCTAACTATGGGCAGAGTGTTGTCTGACGGTGATATTCGAAGCATATTTTCCACAAGAACACTCTTGAAATAGTCAATTGTCAAGCCACGTGGTGACTGAAACAGCAGTGAGGTGAATTTATCTTTATAACGTGGGTCCAGAAAGGTGGCCAACCAGTAGAGGTCGTTGTGCAATATGTTAATCACTCGTGGGTCTTCTAGCAGACAAGTCAACATGAAGTCAGCCATGTGTCCTAAGCTGCATAGAGTCATGTCTTCAGTGTCCTCAGAACGATGTTCAATACCCATTGTATCCGCAAAGTCTGTCTCCGCCTCCTCCTCTCCAGGCCACCCATGGTGGACAGACACAAAGCTGGGGTTCTGAGTACCATCTGGGTTGACATCGGCACCAACAAAAAATGAATCCTCTTCATCGTCTTGCTCCTGTTCCTCCTCAGGAGCCATTGTTGCCTGGTCATACTGGCTTTGCTGGCTAGGTACTGCGCTGTTTAAATCTGGCTCCATAGCCATCTGCTGGGCTCTCAATGCTTCATTTTTCTGATTAATGAGGGACTCTTTCAGCAGACACAGCATGGGTATAGTGACACTGATGATGGACTGATCACCGCTCACCAGTTTTGTGCAGTAGTCAAAATTATCAAGAACCTCAGATGTGTCAGCGATCCACACCCACTCCATTGTACTAATATGTCGTGGCTGACTGCCGGTCTGACGGGCATGTTGCAACTGATACTCGGATATTGCCCTCTGCTGCTCATTGATCCTCGATAACATATGGAATGTAGAGTTCCATCGTGTCGGCATGTCACAAATGAGTCTGTGGTTGGGCAAATTCAATTGCTTTTGAAGCAATGAAAGTTTTCCAACCGCTGTTGACGAATGACGAAAATGTGCACAAACTCGACGCACCTTCTCCAGTAGGTCACATAGCTCTGGGTATGTACGCAGGAATTTCTGCACTACCAGATTCAGCACGTGAGCCATGCAAGGGACGTGCACAAGGTTTCCGAGCTTAAGTGCAGCCACTAGGTTACGACCATTGTCGCTCACCACGAGACCGGTCTGGAGTTGGAGTGGGGATAGCCACTCATCTGTCTGTTCCTTCAGACCTTTCAACAGCTCTACTGCAGTGTGCGGTGTGTGACCTAAACAGATCAGCTTCAGCAGAGCCTGTTGGCGTCTTGCTGAAGCACTGCAGCAAACCTCCCAACTTGGCCGTGATGTTGAGGGCAATTGAGGATTGGTCGAGGAAGCGGAAGATGGGGTAGTGGACATATAGGATGATGCAGAGACCCTGAATGAGGTTGTGCCAGCTATCCGTGGCGTGGGTAGGATGTTTGATGTAACACTAACATCGTTTGGCACACTCTCCACAACGTTGATCCAATGCGCGGTGAGCGAGATGTACCGGCCCTGTCCTGAACTGCTTGTCCACGTGTCCGTAGTAAGGTGTACTTTCCCGGTTACAGCGTTGGTGAGGGCACGCTTGAGGTTGTTAATGACATGCTCATGTAACGCGGGACGGCACAACGTGAAAAGTAGTGGCGGCTTGGAACCGAGTAGCGTGGTACTGCCACAGCCAAAAGCTCACGGAAAGAGTCTGTACCCACAAGCCTAAACGGCAACATCTCGACTGCTAACAACTTAGCTATCTGGGCATTTATTTTTTTGGCTAATGGGTGGGAAGAGTGGTATTTCTGCTTCCTTTCGTACAGCTGTGTCACTGATAACTGTAACGATGTTGCTGACCGACAACTGTCTGCACTCGGGTTCAGTCTCTCTGCAACCGCTGCTTGTGATGAGTACATATGAGCTGGACCAGCTTCAGCAACACTTGATTGTGACGGACGTATCTGAGTTACCGTCGCAGTCTTTGGGTCAGATGACACTGTTGTGGAAGGCTGCACTTTTGACCACTGAATAGGGTGCTGACCAGCCATGTGCTTCCGCATACTGCTGGTGCTCTGGTTTCCTTTCCCGTGGCCTCTGCTGAGCCTTGCATGGCAGATGGTACAGATGACCACATTTTCTTGAGAAGGCCCATCTTTAAAAAATTTCCACACAGTGGCTGACCGACCTCTAGGCTTGACTGTACTCCCTGAGGGATTACTGAGGCCCACATTTGAGACATTTTGTCCACCAGTTGACAAATTTTGAGCCACAGTGGACACATTTTGGGCAACAGTGGTGACTCTTTGAGTTCTGGTGGGAGGAGTCGGCCTTGCTGCCTTTGTTGGTGGGACATACACACTTTCTTCCTCCGTGCTGCTCTGCTGGCTCTGCATCGCAACATTCCACGTGGGATCAGTTGTCTCATCATCAACCCCTTCCTCTTCTAAATCTTCCCGATAACAAGATAGATTTTGCTCCCCAGATGACAAGTGTGTCACTGTCTCATCATCATCCTCCAACTCCTGAGACGGTCTAAGACTTTGCTGAAAGACACGTTCATGTGGCCGGGGTGTCTCTAAAACTTGTCCATGAATGGACAATTCTTCATCAAGTATGTCATCTACTACGGAGTCTGGCAAACCGGATTCATGTAAAGGATTATATGTACCAAATAAGTCATCTGAGTGACCCATGTCTGTGTCAACATTTTCATGGGCTGCTGTTGGTCTGAGGAACTGTGAAGAGGTTGTGGATTAGATGACCCAGCATGGTATGTACCAACAGTAGATACAGTGCTCAAGGAACCTTGAGTGCTGCAAGAACCTGTTGTTGAGGTCTTGTCTGCCAGCCAAGACGTTAGATGCTGTTCGTCTTCCGGCCTCAATACTCGTTTACTTTCCTGACGGGGAAAGTTAGACAGGAGGAACGATCGATCAATCCTCGTCTGTCTGCCCGAACTGGTGGATAGTTGGCCACGACTACCAATGCCTGTACCTCGTCCCTGTCCCTTAGCAAGACTTTTTTTGGGATTTGGTTTTTTGTGTGACATTTTGTAATTTCTGGTGGCTTTCTGGGGGCTTGTAAAACAAGTAGCAGGTACTATTTCGTGAAAGGTACACACTAGAGGCTAAGATATTTTTAGAGAGATGGAAGGTACCGTGCGAGCTGCAGGCAGGACACCGTACAGCTACGCACTGGCACAGGAAAAAATTGTTTAGTACGCACAACCAGGCACACTTAGGCTGCGGTGCTGGCTGCGTGCAAGTTTACAAGTACCGTGCGAGCTGCAGGCAGGACACCGTACAGCTACGCACTGGCACAGGAAAAAATTGTTTAGTACGCAGAACCAGGCACACTTAGGCTGCGGTGCTGGCTGCGTGCAAGTTTACAAGTACCGTGCGAGCTGCAGGCAGGACACCGTACAGCTACGCACTGGCACAGGAAAAAATTGTTTAGTACGCACAACCAGGCACACTTAGGCTGCGGTGCTGGCTGCGTGCAAGTTTACAAGTACCGTGCGAGCTGCAGGCAGGACACCGTACAGCTACGCACTGGCACAGGAAAAAATTGTTTAGTACGCACAACCAGGCACACTTAGGCTGCGGTGCTGGCTGCGTGCAAGTTTACAAGTACCGTGCGAGCTGCAGGCAGGACACCGTACAGCTACGCACTGGCACAGGAAAAAATTGTTTAGTACGCAGAACCAGGCACACTTAGGCTGCGGTGCTGGCTGCGTGCAAGTTTACAAGTACCGTGCGAGCTGCAGGCAGGACACCGTACAGCTACGCACTGGCACAGGAAAAAATTGTTTAGTACGCACAACCAGGCACACTTAGGCTGCGGTGCTGGCTGCGTGCAAGTTTACAAGTACCGTGCGAGCTGCAGGCAGGACACCGTACAGCTACGCACTGGCACAGGAAAAAATTGTTTAGTACGCACAACCAGGCACACTTAGGCTGCGGTGCTGGCTGCGTGCAAGTTTACAAGTACCGTGCGAGCTGCAGGCAGGACACCGTACAGCTACGCACTGGCACAGGAAAAAATTGTTTAGTACGCAGAACCAGGCACACTTAGGCTGCGGTGCTGGCTGCGTGCAAGTTTACAAGTACCGTGCGAGCTGCAGGCAGGACACCGTACAGCTACGCACTGGCACAGGAAAAAATTGTTTAGTACGCACAACCAGGCACACTTAGGCTGCGGTGCTGGCTGCGTGCAAGTTTACAAGTACCGTGCGAGCTGCAGGCAGGACACCGTACAGCTACGCACTGGCACAGGAAAAAATTGTTTAGTACGCACAACCAGGCACACTTAGGCTGCGGTGCTGGCTGCGTGCAAGTTTACAAGTACCGTGCGAGCTGCAGGCAGGACACCGTACAGCTACGCACTGGCACAGGAAAAAATTGTTTAGTACGCAGAACCAGGCACACTTAGGCTGCGGTGCTGGCTGCGTGCAAGTTTACAAGTACCGTGCGAGCTGCAGGCAGGACACCGTACAGCTACGCACTGGCACAGGAAAAAATTGTTTAGTACGCACAACCAGGCACACTTAGGCTGCGGTGCTGGCTGCGTGCAAGTTTACAAGTACCGTGCGAGCTGCAGGCAGGACACCGTACAGCTACGCACTGGCACAGGAAAAAATTGTTTAGTACGCAGAACCAGGCACACTTAGGCTGCAGTGCTGGCTGCGTGCAAGTTTACAAGTACCGTGCGAGCTGCAGGCAGGACACCGTACAGCTACGCACTGGCACAGGAAAAAATTGTTTAGTACGCAGAACCAGGCACACTTAGGCTGCGGTGCTGGCTGCGTGCAAGTTTACAAGTACCGTGCGAGCTGCAGGCAGGACACCGTACAGCTACGCACTGGCACAGGAAAAAATTGTTTAGTACGCAGAACCAGGCACACTTAGGCTGCGGTGCTGGCTGCGTGCAAGTTTACAAGTACCGTGCGAGCTGCAGGCAGGACACCGTACAGCTACGCACTGGCACAGGAAAAAATTGTTTAGTACGCAGAACCAGGCACACTTAGGCTGCGGTGCTGGCTGCGTGCAAGTTTACAAGTACCGTGCGAGCTGCAGGCAGGACACCGTACAGCAACGCACTGGCACAGGAAATTTTTTGTGGAAAAATGGCACCAAAATTATTTGGTAGACTAGTGCCAAAAATAAGAAAAAGCTTAGGATTACAGCTCTGCGGAAAGCTGGGTGAACTAAGCTCTGAGGATGGTGCTGGATTCACTGTAAGGCTGCTCCTATCTCCCCTTCCTTACAGTCCTGTACAGCAATCCTCCGTCCTGGTAGTTCTGAAAAGAACTTTTGGGTTATGTGTGAGGAATCTTGACTCCTACACTGCGTCCTGTTAGTTCTGAAAAGAACTTTTGGGTTATATGTGACTCCTACACTGCCTAACTGTCCCTAGATCTGCTCCAAGTCTCCCTGCACTAGGTCAGCTCTTCTCAGCAATGTGCCCAAAATGGCGGGGGCAAGCCTTATATACTGCCTTGCCTTGTCATAGATGACATAGGCATCACGATGGACAGCAGCCAATCATAGTCCTGACACAACCAAAGCTGCTATGCCATTACTGACTATGATTGGCTATCTTCACAAGTTTTCTGACCTAACACGCAATGCTGACTAGTAACATAAAAGATTCTGGATTCGCGAGTCCCGAATAGAGAATACAGGACTCGGAATCGCAGACTCGCTAGGATTCGGACTCGTAGACTCGCTCAGACTCGCTGCTGTTTGGGGAGATTCAAGCTATATAGCGATGTGATAGAGCGAGTCTAGCGAGTCTAGCGAGTGAGAGAAAGTAAACTATGACAAAACTAAGATTGCCATTCACTTGCATTGGACTCGTTACTGAGCGAGTATTCGCTAAAAGACTCGCCGATTCCCGAGTCCAGCGAGTCCCTTAAGAATCGCCGAGTAACGAGTCCTAGCGAGTAGACTCGCTCATCCCTAGAGTCAACCTCTGTCCTGTGTCCTTGTGTGTACCACATTGAGCATGGAGAAAAGAAAGAAGACCAAAGTACTGTCTGAGGACTTAAGAAACCAAATTGTGAGGCAGCATGAGCAATCTGAAGGCTACAAGTCCATCTCCAAAGACCGGAATGTTCCTGTGTCTACCATGCGCAGTGTCATCAAGAAGTTTAAAGCCCATGGCTCTGTGGCTAACCCCCTAGATGTGGACGGAAAAGAAAAATTGGCGAGAGATTTCAATGCAAGATTGTGCGGATGGTGAATAAAGAACCTCGGCTAACATCCAAACAAGTTCAAACTGCCCTGCAGTCTGAGGGTACAACAGTGACAACCTGTACTATCCGTCGGCGTCTGAATGAAAAGGGCCTGTATAGTAGGATACCCAGGAAGGCCCCACTTCTTACCCTGAGACATAAAAAAGCCAGGCTGGAGTTTGCCAAAACTTGCCTGAGAAAGCCTAAAACCTTTTGGAAGAATGTTCTCTGGTCAGATGAGACAAAAGTAGAGCTTTTTGAGCTCATTGATGGTTACCGGAAGCGGTTGATCGCAGTTATTTTGGCTAAAGGTTGTGCAACTAAGTATTAGGCTGAGGGTGTCAATACGTTTGTCTGGCCCATTTTTGGAGTTTTGTGTGAAATGATCAATGTTTTGCTTCTTGCTTCATTCTCTTTTATGTTTTTTCACTGAAGACAAATTAAATGAAGATAATAATACCAAAGAATTTGTGATTGCCATCATTTTCAGGAAGAAACAGTATTATCTGAAAGAATTGCAGGGGTGTCAATACTTTTGGCCACAACTATACTTATACATATAAAAGAGATCTCCTTTGAGACATGTTTGTTCTAAGCTAAATAAGCCCAACTTTTCCATCTCTCATAATATGAAAGACCTTCCATCCCTTGTAATACTCTAGTTGCTCATGTTTGTACTGACTCCATCTTCTGAATATCCTGTTTAAAATATGGAGGCCAAAACGGAATCCTGTATGCTAGATGTCGCCTTAATCATGTTGGTTATGGTAGAGTATTATAGCTTGTGTCATTATGGATGTGGTAACAATAAACTCACTTTTTTAATACTTTAAAGAGAACCTGTCACCCCCCTGGTGCTTTGCAAAGTGAATGCGTGTATGCTGCATTCAAGAAAGGTGTCAGCCATGTCTCCACCCCCCTGTACCCCAATTTTTTTTTTTTCAAAGTTGTGAGTTAACAGGTCCGCCTCCTGCCCCTCTGTGCCGCCTCCTGCCTGTGTGGGTTTCCCCTCCTCACCTGCGTCTGCGCCTCAGTGTGTCAATTTATGGAGCGGGTCCCAGCTAAAAATTATGCTGTATGCATACAACAGGGCGGCAATCTGGCGCTGATGTTCCCGCGCATGTGCCATCCCAGCAGCCAGGACCCACTCCTACCAATTCATCACTGTGCATCTGCGTGAAGCCTGCGTGAATTGACATGCTGAGGCACATGTGCAGACAAGAAGGGAGACCCACAAAGGCAGGAGACGGCACAGAGAGGCAAGAGGTGGAACAGAGAGGCAGGAGGCAGGGAGGTCCCCTTGAGCAGCAAGGACTGTGAAATAAGATAAATCCCTCTGGACCTCTTAACTCACAACTTTCAAAGGTGTTTTTTTCAGGGTGCAGGGGGTAGAGACATGGGAGACACCTTCCCTGAATGCAGCATACACGCTGCATTCAGTGGTGCATTTGATTCTCCCTGGGGTCTATGGGAACTTGGTACCCGGGCGTGGAGTTGGGGAGATGTCACTGGTGGCCTGCCCTGACCCGTAGCCCTGGTAGTCAATTGTAAATAAAATAAGAAGGGAATAAAAAGAAGAAATGTCTCGTGACCTCACCTATGGTATCTGGTGATGGCACCAGCACTGCTATGGGCCTCCGGAGATGATGGATGGGCAACTTGATGGTATAGCTCCCCAAAGGTGGAGCAGAGTCCCTGGTGTTGTGATGAGGTGACAGGGATTTGCACAGGGAGGTGGCTAGGCAGCCGGGCCGCTGATACAGTCTCTGAGCTGGACAGGGTCAGGGTTGGAGAAATGGACACACACACTGGAAGTTGTTTCTGTACCTTTACTGGTGGTATTGAAGATACTGTCCAGGGCACACTCCGGTGATCGGGAAACACTTCTGGATCTCCACAGTGAGTGAGTATACAGCCTCCTTGTTGCTTTTCCCTTGGTGAAGCCTCTGACCCGTTTGAAACTATGCCTGGCCTCCTCTGTGTCTCTGTCACCTGTGTTGTGTGGTGGGAAACCTCTGTGTGGACTACCGCTATCACTTCTCCTGTGGTGCCTGGCTCCCTTCTTGGTTGCTGTACAGGTGTCCGGGAGACTGGAGTCTCCTCGGTGAATCAGTGTTTCTGCTGGGCTAGATGCTCTCCTGCTGACTCGGATTCCGGTGTCCGGGTTGCTTTCTGGGGTGAACCGATACGGCTCCTCTGCCCCCAGTCTGCTGTTACTTCGCTCCTTCCACCTTGCCTTTGACCTCACTCTTAGGCCCTCACAGTGGCTAGGCTGGCTAGGCTGGTAAACTGTGAACTGGCTTGGGCCTAGTGCGGCTCCGACTCACCAGGACATCTTCACAGTTCTCCTAGCGACTGCACACTCTGACTAACTCCGCCCCCAGCACCAGTATTAATAGGGGATCTTGCTTAAGGCAGCAAGTGGAGCTCCCCCTACAGGTCTGGGGTGGAACTTGTTGAGTGTATGTGGTACCTACTGTGGAAATCCATCCATGTTTGAGGTGGTTCTGTGGCTACCTGTAATGGCAGGGCGCCACACATTCACTTTGCAAAGCACCAGGGGGGTGACAGGTTCTCTTTAATTTGAACATAAATCAGTGTTTTTAGTAGCAAAATATTTTTTTAATTAATTATTCATACTGTATTTTTTTTTTTATATCTTTACAATTTATTTCTTTTTTTGTCCCTCAACTGGCCCCATAAAATAATACTGTTTCGCAATTAACACTATATGGCTATTCTGACCAACATCTTGTACCAATCGTCCCCATCTTGTAGTGAAATCCCCATCCTGGTCCTCATCTTGTAGTAATGAGCTCATCTTAGTCCCTTAATTCCCATCTTGTAGTAATGTTTCCTATTCTCCCGCTCTTTACATGCACAAAAAAAAATGATTAATCTCATCTGTCCTTTGCCTCCTTGGTGAATAACATTCTCTTCCTTTCTACAACTGAATCGGCGCATGTAAATGACATCATATGCCACACGCTTACACCAGCTGGTCTCTGCGCTGCAATACATTTCAATCAAATGAGCATCCATGGATGCACAATCAACTGAAACATAGCTTTGTCATTTTCCCCTGACTGGATTGCGATCATAATGGAAGCTCCAGTGACTTCGCGCTGCATGATTCAGCCTCAGGGGCTACATACAGCCCCCTGAGTGTGTGTTTGTGTCCCCTAGTATAGAGGGTGCACTCCTGAAGTTGTAAACATTTTAAATGAGTTGAGGACCACTCAGAAGTGTCCACATCATGCAGAACCTCTAGTCATGTCTCTTATGTACATACAGGCTTCAAATTAGCAGACTAATTGGTGATATTCACAAAATTTTTTCCAGTATGTTTGCTTTACTGGTTTAGTAGTATTAGGACAACAGCAAGAGAACTGCCTTGAGGTTGGTATCACAGCCAGGGGTGTTATTACAACAGGTGCAGGGGTTGCAATTGCACCTGGGCCCTGGAACTTAGGCCTATAGAAAAAGACTAGTGCTATTAAAGATTTTCAATAATCGTGGCCCCCGTTAGAGTTCTGCATCGAGGCCAATGAGCTTCAAGTTATGCCACTGGTCAGGGTCCATTCTCTCCATCTAGCGTGGCAACTAGTGTTCAAATTAGCAGCTCTCGTCTTCACTCAGGCTAGGGTCACATTTGGGACCTTGCATCCGTTGGAAGGATGCTGTTTTTTCCCTTGCCATTTTTCTGGCATATTTTTCATTTTTAGTGCTAGCGTTAATGCATGCGTTAATACATGCTATATATATGTACCATGCGCTAACACATGCGTTCCCCATAGACTCCCACATTAAAGAAACGCATGCGTTTTTTGCAAACGCCCCCAAAAACGCTGCTTACTATGTATTTTGGTGATTTTGCAAAAACGCCTAGCGTCAAACCCATTGCACTTTTGCAATGCGTTTTTTACATGGGAGCCTATGGATGCGTTAACACTAGCATTTCAACATAAAAAACGCTAGCTTTTAGCGCATCCATGGCACTAATGTGACCCTAGCCTCACAGTGCCACATGACTTCTCTTCCTCTGGACAATTTAGCACAGACCCCAGAGTTAAGTAGAGTTCATAGAGCATTACAAATGAATATTGAAGCTTTCTACTGTTAGAAAGTATTACTAACATTTTTGTTTACCTAAATGAAGACTATAATTCAGTGTTATGGTGGGTTTACACGTCCCGATATCGTGGCGATATCGTAGGCAACAGCGCGGGAGCGCGCATTTTTTGAGCGCTTTTCCCGATATCGCATTGGCGGTTTACACGCTGCGATATCGGGAAACAACGTCACTACGATGTGTACGCCCACCAACCCAGTAACGACCATTTAACATGGGAGTTAATGGGTGATGTGCGAGTACACATCGTAGTTGGGCTGTTACACGGTACAATGCTGCTACAACGGCCATGCGATATCGGGCAGTTGAATAGCACGCTCACTCAACCCCGATATCGTTTTGGCATCGTTCCTGCATCGCGTTGTACGTTCAAACCGTACAACGCGCAAACGATATCGGGTCCAACTCCCGAACCACGTGACTTTTTGTCGGAGTTGGATCGGAGTTGGACGCCGATATCGTGACGTGTAAACCCGCCATTAGTGCTTTTCTCCATATTGTTTAAAACGGTCAAGAAAATATGTCGTCAATCCTATATAAAAAAAATGGTCAGGGCACCCTCACATGATTCTCAATTACCACCGATTGAGTCCTTAATATCAATATTAATATCTGTATTTTCCAAATTGTTTCTACTGTTCACTTATGAAATAATTCCAAATGATTTTCATAACAGATTTCAATTATTGTTATATATTTTTTCATGTCAATAGCTGAAAGGCCTTAGCAGGTGTTCTATCATTTTATTATTTTTTAGATTTAGGATTTGTAATGGTGGAGCCACATTTAATCACACCTTTTTTGTTCTAGCACCAAAGTCATAAAAAAGAGACCGATGAATGCCAATTAAGGATAATTAAATGAGCATAGCAAACATAGATGTTTGAAGTTATTTTCATGTTGAGTTCTCCCTGTGGGTTTGTGCTGAACATGCACATTTCTCGGAAATCTGTTGGGAAAACACAGCTCATTGAAATAATTTGATGCTAAGTAGTAGAAACTATATCAAAATTCCGAGCACATCTTTCATAGGAATATGCAGATCAGCAGTGCAGCCTGATTCATAAGCACTAGATTTTCAGGAAGGCCTTTGATATTGCAGGTGACGAAAATATGCCGTTTATTTTTCTGAAAAAAAAAGAGGTGACCGTGCACAGGATTTGCTTCGGCTAGTGATTTTTAATCATCTCTATCTTGTAGCATCAACTTCACAATTTCGAGATAGTTACCTTCAACTCAATGTGCCTGAAAGACTGAAACAGCTGTCTTTGTGCTTTCTAATTATATAGATGTACATTTAACTAAGGTTTTGCTGTACAAGCTGTTTAATGTGAACATAATGCTCTAGGGGAATAAGCCTAAAATGGATTAGAATCTTGTGACTTGGTTGTAATTTGCACACTAGTACCCACAATTCTTTCTGTGTGTTATATACAGTGAGGCAGGTGCAGGAATCTCCATTGACACATATATCATCCTACGTCCTAGGTTCCATTTCTGGATAGCTTTATTCTTACACACTATAATTACAGTTATAGTCGAAATATCAAGGTTTTTGCAGTTCTTGGATCCACATTTAAGGTTTGCCGAGTTGAAAAAACGTTTAGACAGTCAATGTCTAAACACAGGAAATGTATTAAATTGCTTCTAATTTCAAGGGCTTCTCTCATTATTTTATTTATAAGAGATGGTTCTTTTACCCCTGAGGGAACTTGCGCAATTACAATGTAACTCATACTGCAGATATGTGTTGCCACTTAGTATGTTCTGCAGTTAACAAATTGCATTTTTGAAATGCTCACTTAATAAAGGCAATGATGTTTTCATGAAATAGTAACTGCACAGTAAGGCTGGTTTCACACTAACATATTTTGGTATCCGAGGGCATGCAGGAAAAGCCTGCTTCCCAGCTCACCTCTCCCGGGTCGGCATCTCCTGCTCCTCTGCAGACCGGGCGTCCGGCATCTAGGCGTGCTGTGTCTCGGAGCCGCCACCAAAGTCTCCTGATCTGACCCTCTAAAGGTACTGTCACACGCAGCAATATTGCTAGCAATTTCACTGGCAATTTGCTGGTTGCTGTGAAATCACGGGCACATTGTTCTATTTGTACACGGCAACAAAATAGAACAATGTATCCATGATTTCACTGCAACCAGCAAATTGCCAGTGAAATTGCAAGCAATATTGCCACGTGTGACGGTATCTTAAGACTTTTATCTTTGGGGTCATCTGAAGGCAATTGTCTATGCTGTGAAGATGCGAGATGTGCAGCATCTGAAACAACGGATTCTGGAAGTCTGTGCTAGCATTTCTTCTGCAGTGTTGTTATCAGTGTGTCAAGAGTGGGAGAAGAGGGTTGCATTGACAATCCAACACAATGGGCAGCACTTTGAACACATTTTATAAGTGGTCATAAACTTGTAAATAACTCATGAAAGAATAAAGTTACATTAAAACCAAGCACACCGTTGTTGTTTTTCTAAATCCTCAATAAGTTTGATGTGTCACATGACCCTCTTCCCATTAAAAAAATTTACTTGGATCCAAAATGGCCAACTTCAAAATGTACCCCTCCCATATACGAATGTGCCTCAAACAGGAAGTTGATATCACCAACCATTTCCATTTTATTTAGGTATATCCATATATATGGCCCACCCTGTATAATATAATAGATCTGTATATTAATAGATAGGAGAAGCTTTGCAATCTATTTATTATGCCTCTTTCAGATGTCCGTGTTGCATGAACATGTTCTCTCTGTGTTTTTCAGGGATGCAACGCATACCAATTATAGTCTATAGGGCATGTTCACATGTTCATATTTTTTCGCGGAGGGTGTGTCCATGAAAACTCTTGAAAATATGTCCCATTCTTTATTTTTTTGCTGCACTGATAAAAAGTGGCAGTACAAATCTAAAAGTCTGTAAAAGCCATGGCAGCGGACAGATGGCATCCATGTGCGGTCCGTGTTTAACATTGTTGGGCCTTGTTCACACATACCATCCGTTTTTGCCTTAAATCCGTTTTTGGGAACATTTTGGACTGTTTTTTTTTCAAAGTCCAAAAACGCATATGGGTTAACGCATGGTGCACTTAAGTGTCAATGCGTTTTTTAACAACACATGCGTTTTTGTTCAGTATCCCAAAAAATACTGTATGCAGCGTTTTTGGGTGCTGTAAAAAAATGCATGCGTTTTTTAACATGGAGCCCTATGGGAAACGCATGCATTTATGCATGGCACATATAGGCACCATGCATTAACGCATGCGTTTTTGCATGCGTTTTTGGTGAAAAAATGACTAAGTCCCAAAAGTTCCAAAAATTGATCAGAACCTCAGGGACACTATTGGCACCCTTAGAAAAACGTATCTGTTTTTCTAAGAGCTTAAAAAACGGATTGATATGTGTGAACAAGGCCTAAGACCTCCTTCATGCATCAGTATTTTTAGATCAGTGTTTATATGCAAAAGCAAGGAGTGGAACTTACAGAAAAAAACTACAACTGAAAGATTAGCACATGATCTGTTTTTTGAGACCCTTCTGATTTTGGCTTAAAAATCCTGATGAAATACTAATCAAAAATACTAATATTTCAATGTGCGCTAAAGGCTGCAAGATGTTTAGTCATTTATTCATCCATACATAAAACTGCTTACACACTAATGACACACTAACCAAACACTGATGACACACATCAGTACCATTTTTTTAACGTGAAAAACATTGATGTCTGAATGAGGCCGTAGTTCAAAATCACTGATGAAACTCTCATGGTGAGGCTGCAATCAGATGAGCGTATAAATATCACAAAACATTCACTGATCTCAGGGAGACCAGTCCAAGAAAACACTGGGGGCAGCTGGCTAAAGCACTCAACACAGTGAATTCCTAGGCGCATTGTCCCCTGGGAATTATGACTATGCAAATAAGTCTGTGGAGCTTCGGTTAGGAGTCTCAAACACAGGACTAGCCAGATATACCTCCAGGGAAGGACCCAGCCAAGGGGTGGCTCCTTGCTGAGAATACCATAACCACCATGTTAAGTGGCTCTTTTAGCCAATATCCAGCTCTTTTACAACCTTAGAGATATGATAAGGGAATACCAAGGCCAGTAATCCATCCACAGACAGCTGTTTCGGGGTGTTGCCCCTCATCAGTGTGGAGTAGGATTCTGGCTAGGTGGAAGCAAGGCCTAGTAGACCAACATCACAAAGTATTCACTGATCTCAGGGAGACCAGTCCAAGAAAACACTGCGGGCAGCTGGCTAAAGTGCTCAGCACAGTGAATTCCTAGGCGCATTGCCCCTGGGAATTATGAATATGCAAATAGAGGTATATCTAGCTAGTCCTGTGTTTGAGCGTATAAATATGTCCGACATCAGAGCTCTAAGCTTAGACTGAATACAATTATATGAAGCTGTCACGCTCTTCTCATCGGAAGAGTCATGGCCAGTTCGAGTATTGCAGTCCAATCTTGGACTGTTTATACAGTTGCCTGAATGCATCCTAAGAACTGACACATTGACTAAACACTGACGAAACTTGGATCCAAAAGACTGATAAACAACCGTCTGAATTTTTACCTATTAAAACTCATGGACATCTGAATGAGGCCTTAAACACTAGACTTTAAGGTTTCACTCATCTCTGATGACTAATTTGTAATGGATAATTTCTTGTGCTTTCCAAGATAGTCACCAGGGACCTGCCTAATGGTTAGGGGTTGACCAATTAATATTGCATAATGCATTAATTGAGGAATCCTAGAAAGGTTTACATACTATATATTACATAAGAGGTTTTCTGTGACACAAGCTAACCACAATAATATTTCTTGTGTTTCCATTTTTCATTATGTAGACCTAAAAAAATTATGAAATTTGAAAGTCCTTGCTGGTTGATACCTTTTAATTGGTAACTGAAAAGATGGTAATCAATAGCAAGCTTTCAGGACTACTCAGGTCTCTTCATCAAGCATAGCATGAAGAACAAGGATATAATTTTCCTGTATTCAGAGCTAATTCCACCGCCTTCCTCTATTCTATTATGCATAGATAATAGAGATAAGCAAATCGATTTAAAGAGAATAAAATGTAGACTTTTTGGAAATTTGATGAACCTGGTGAATTCAAACACTATGATGATGATGATTCATGAATTCTGGCATAGTACATGTCAGTCTTAAAGATGTGTCTGCTGAAGTACATTGACCTGATTTGTTAAGAGGCCATCATTGCTTAATGAATCAGCTGTGTCTGGGACCCAGCGTGCACCACCACCAGAAGTAAACACCAACATTTCTGAAGTAAGTTACATCACCTCATTGGCATAGTTTATGGTGACTTTGATGAGCTGGCATATTGGTGTATCGACATATTGATGTAGCTGGCCAGGACAGGCATGTAAATCAAAAAATGTATAATATTGTGACTTATTAAGGTGTTTATGCACCTTGATGAATCTGCCCCAATGAGAAATACCAAAGGAATTATACATACAAGGTCCAATTCATTAAAGATTTTACTCCAGAATTCTAGCATAGAAAGCTTTGATAAGTCGCAATTTTGGCACAATGCAGGACTACTCTAACATGTTTAGACTTTTTGAGTTATAGTGCTAAGTGGGTAAAACTAGAGCAGGCTAAGAGTATGGAAAACCCTACTTAAAAAATTTGTGACGAGTGGTGGTGATTGCTATACCAACAAACCTTACTCCAGTCTCTTAGGCACTTTCACATCAGCGTTTTTTTCAAATCGCGGCAGATGCGGTGAAAAAACCGCATCTGCCGTGATTACCGCATACCGGCTGCACTTGCGGTACGGTTGCGGCGCGGTTGCGGTAAACGCCATACAAGGTATAGGCGGACTTGCGGCAGGTGCGGCAAGTGCGGTTTTGGCACTTGCGGCAGGTGCGGCCGCGAAAAAAAATGCTGTCAGCCGCGTTTTTTTTTGTAATAGTAAGGGCCGCTTCACACTGCGGCATGATCCAGTCCGGGTCTGTCCGGGAGGACCCTGACAGCCGCGGACTGGATCAGCACACAGGACTGGGGGGCTATTCCCGCTGCTGATAAGTCAGGACCGGGGCGCCTGTCAGCGGCTGCAGCTGCGTGTGCTGCACACAGGACCGGAGGGCATAATAGCCCCCCAGTCCTGTGTGCTGATCTGGTCCGCGTCTGTCAGGGTCCTCCCGGACAGACCCGGACCGGATCACGCCGTAGTGTGAAGCGGCCTTAAGAGAGCAGAAATGACTGGTTATCGCAAAGCCTGTGAATAAAGGAGTAACATCTAAGCAGAGTGTTAACTCTTACTAATCCACCAGAGAACAAAAAAACTTTTGTCGATGCCCGAGTCTCCCTGCGCTGATCACAACCATCAGTGAAGTTAGCAGGAAGCGTACAAGAAGCTAAAGGACCTGTTACACGGCACAACATCGTCAACGACATTGCTGATACGTCACGGGTTTGGAGGCGTACCAGCGACGTCGTTGCAGCAGTTCAGCTCTGCTATGCGAACCAGAAGAGTGGTACCGAAGTTAGCAGCAGTTCAGCTCTGCTATGCGAACCAGAAGAGTGGAGGGACCGCTTTACAGGAGCACCCCACCATCGCCAAATCCAGTCGTCTCACCAGCGGTGTACCCACCAAGGGACCCAAGGCTCCCCAAAGCATCCGGAACGTATACCCCGGATAGGGCATTCAAGCAGCCTCCCTGTACCCGATCTGGTATTCCTGGGCGACAACGGCACAGTACTTAGATAGAATGGAGGAACACCGTGGATCTCTGAGAACACACTGGTCATTGCTGAGTCCACCCGGTCTACTACCTACTAACTGTATACCATGTACTGCCTGCTGGTTACAGTAAAGAACCCATTACAGAGACTTACAGTGTCCGTGCCTTCTTATTAACTGCTTATCCGCGCACTAAGGTAACCACAGCTGCCTCACAACATCTTCAGCAGCTCACGGCTCCGGGGACCACCGCTCAGCCTGTGAGGAGCGTTCCATCTTGCTGCATTCCATCCCCCGGAGGCCCGCAGCGTCGGTACAATTACCGAATCTCTCATAGGTGGCGTCACGACAAATTAACCCCTTTAATCTGTTCCCACAAGACATCTTCACTTTTGATCTGCACTCAACCGGGCCCCACTACCGGCAGGAGCGGCACCCCGTGACAAGGAGGAAGGAAACGTCTGTCTAAACCGGAGTCCCGGCCTTGTGGCACTCAGCTTGAATAGAGTTGAGGAAAAAAATTGGCCAAGAATTATCAAGGAAGTCCATGAGTGTGAGAAGAAAACTGACAGCACACAGACCATTTGTTTGCCATCTATTTTTTTTTTGTCGCACAGATCTTAAAGGGAAAAAAATATACAGATATAGATAGAGGATAGAAAGATATTAAATATATAGATTAGATACATAGATAAGCAGATAGATAGCCTGCAGATATAAAATTTCACAACCCCCAACACATAACAAAACTGCTCCCTGTGGAGTGTATTACTCGCTAGTAAGGAACAATTGACCCAGAAGACTAGCAAGAGAGTTAAAGTGATAATTTTGCAAACGGATATTCACAGTATCTAAATGTATTTGTGATATATGGGTACTTACAAATAGGAAATCGGAATGGGATTACAAAGGAAATAAATAGTAAAGACTAGAGATGAGCGAGTACTAAAATGCCCGGGTGCTCGAAGCTCGGGCCGAGCATCCCAAGATACTCGTGTACTCGGCCCGAGCACCGTGCCCAAAGTTATCCTATGGGAGACCCGAGTATTTTTCTGACATGACCCCCGGCAGCATGGAAAAACCCTAAAAATGTCACAAAAGTATCAGAACAGTGCTCAAATGATATGGGAACAGCATGGGGAAGACCCCTGGAAGCATTTCAGACCACAAGGTCACTGATGTCAACAATGTTGACAGAGTATTACGCCACTTTTACGGACTGTCAAGAAAACGTTACAAAATGAAACCAAAACGGATTTTCATGGAAAAAATATTAAGGGCTCATACCCACTTGTGAGACAGAGTTGGTGTATGTTAGTTTTGTAGGATTATATGAAAGATTTTTTTAAAACAAATTGTGTGGCACTCCCATGCCCCTGGGAAGAGACATAAATGAAGGCCTCTAAATAATGTGCCCATTTTAAGCAAGTGGGTCTTTTTTAGTATTGCCCTAGGCAGGGAAGCCAAAAATTGGGAGGCACCAATATGCCCCAGGATAGAGGCGTGCATGAGGGCTGCTTTAACTGATGTGCCCATTTTAAGCAAGTGGGTCTGTTGTAGTATTTCCCTAGGCAGGGAAGCCAAAAATTGGGAGACACCAATATGCCCCTGGATAGAGGCGTGCATGAGGGCCTTTTCCAAAAATGTGCCCATTTTAAGCAAGTGGGTCTGCTGTAGTATTTCCCTAGGCAGGGAAGCCAAAGGTTTGGAGGCACCAAGATGCCCCTGGATAGAGGAAAATGTGCATCCTGGTAGTGGAAACACGATGTTTCATGAGGTGTTTCTCAAGTTTTGTAACAATTTTTTTTGTCACAATCTAAGTAACACAGCACATGCTGGTAACAGGAAACTAGATCTTAAAAATTAATGAAAATGTGATCTAGATATGATAGAACATATTGGTTCTAAATGTCATAAAATATCTTATTCACATAATGCTACTACATGGCAGGAACATTACATTGCCTGAAGGGCATGGCCAGATATTCATAACACATACAAGAGGTATAACTGCGGCACTCTATAGAGAAAATCCACTCATGTGTATATTAATATTAAAGCATAAACAGCATTTTCAATATTAAAGTGTTAGTCAAAGACTGCGATCTTTTGTCATGATCTATTTCAGACCTTGGTAGCTAATACAAGATCTAAGTGATCCATCCTTGTTCATGAAGAAGATTCTCGCATTATTTTTACTTGTAGTAGTATATTAGGAGGAGTGTTGTAGCTCCAAATGAAACATTAAACAGCCATACTTGTTTTAATGGTGGATGATCACCCGTGGGGATAAAATGTTGAACCCTTTTTACCTGCCCAAAGTCTAAAGGATGTTTACTAAAGACTTTTTCATATTCCAGGACTACCCGGTAAACTCCATGCTTTTGGTGTGAAGGGTGGAGTCAGTGCTTACATGTAACTTTTGGCACCAATCCTCCAGCTTTCCCTCAAAGCCATTGTCCTCCACCTTGTCAGATGGGTTCAAGGGTTCCACTGCTTTGATGGAGTTGTTATTGACAGTGTATAATTTAGCAATGGTAGCATACCTAGGCAGTTTGACCTCTTTTTCACCACAGTTTAAGACACGTACAGGTACCCTTCTCTTGCGGACATTAACTTCCCCTCTGGCTGTCAGGACAGTGGGCCTACTGACTGAGTACACGGGCTCCATCAGGGCTTGGTAATCTTGCCCTATAAGGCCTATTGCTGCCCTACACCAAATTAACATTTCACTCCTTGGGGGCATTGCAATGGGTACTGGATCACTTACTCTTACACCGCCAACTTCTCCACTGTACAGCTCCACCTGCTGCCTTTGCATCAGGGCCGTTATCTCTTTTCGCAGGACTCACTGCTGTCCGAGGTTGGCAGTTTCGGCAACCTGTTGTAACAAGACAATAATCTCCCCTAGACAATTCTCAATAACATAAGTGCCTAAGGTTATCATTGGGTTACTTTCTCATCGATCAACATCAACAATTATCAATCCCTGGGCTTTCAATTCCACCCGCCCCACCTTTATGGTCACCTCTTTAAACCCAATCTGTGGCACAGGCTGACCATTACTAGCAAATATAGTAAAACTTACATCTGGGTGGTGTAGAATGTCAGGGTCTGGCCAGTATCTCTGGTAAATGATATACAGTATTGATGTCACCTGCGAGCCGGTGTCCAGCAAAGCGTACAAGGGGATGCCATCTAGCACAACAGGAAGGACTGGGTGTACTCCCTCGTACCTGTTACGCCAGTTCGGGGGGCCAGGTTGCCTCATTCCTGAGGGGTGGCCTGTTGCCCCAGGGTACTCTCATTTAAAGTACAGAATCTTGCAATATGACCTGGTTTATCACAGGGGTGACATATGGGCTTTCATTCAGGGTCATAGCAATCCCTGGGTCGTCCTCTGGTTGGTGGGTTCCTCCTCTGTCGCATCCATGGGACGTCATCTCAGGTGGAAGCCAACTCCATCTTCTCCGCTGGTTGGGATCCTTGCATTGCTTGCATAGCTTTGGCCATCTCAGCCGTGACCTTAGTCAGTGCCTGGACCTTTAAGTGTAGGGTCTCAGTAGTAATAGGTTCAAGAATCTGTGCACTGGCCCCTACTGTGGCCTGTGGAGTTTGCGCCCCTCTTGGTGGTATGTTATTGCCAGGTGTTGCACAAGTTCGGGGCTACTGGCTGTTGTTTCATGCAGTATCCTAAGGCCCTGTCCTTAAATTGCGCAAAGTCTAGGTCAGGATTCTGTATGGCCATCATATATAGCTGACCTCTGTGAGCAGGGGACAGGAGCCCCTCAATAAAATGTTCAATGAGCAACTTGTTCTCTTCTGGTACACCATTAGGGTCTGTCTGTTTCATTGCCCTCAGAGCTTCCTGGAGGTTTAAAGCAAAGTCTTTTATTCTGTCTTGCACCCTCTGTTTGCACCCGACGAATATTATTTTTATTTCTGCAGCAGTACGGGTGTCAAAGGTGACTTTCAGTCTGGTCATAAGATGTTCAACAGAGTCTTTATTAGTGTCCAGACATGACTTTACCTCTTGCTGGGCTCCACCAGTTAATTGTCCAATCAGTATACTAACTTGTTGGTCTTCCATCAGGGGGTACACTTTATATAAGCTTTCCAGTATCTCCCTGAAGTCTGTCAGGACATATGATTCCCATGAAGTTTGCAGCAACCACATCGCCCCTGGTGTGTACGGCATCAGGAACGGCATTTCCGGGACTATGCTGGTACTGTGGTGGCTGGGGCTCCGGCTGCTACTTGGGCTGCACCCGGAGCTGCGGGCTGGGCTGCGGCTGCCCCTCTCGCGAGTTCCTCTCCACCTGTCTCAGACATTTTCCTCCCCCATAGTGAACCTTAGCCTTCAAGTCCTTCACTTCTGTGGGGATTATCAGTTTTAGGTTCTGCCTGCACAGGACAGGATTCCCCTTGCCCACCGGATGTCGTCAGAGCATATGTCAGGCTTCTCTTCATGCTCTTTGTAGGGTGCTGAAAATGATGGTATGCCCCCTTGGCTTCCCACATGCCTCGCATTACAGTAATCGCGACAGTCAAAAACACAGTTCAATAAAGTTACGGCACACAGGGCCCAGTGGTACTGGGCCATGACATCCTGTTTGTGACTCCAGGAGATGACGCGCCCCCAGGGCCGTGGGGTACTCGGAACTGGGCTTATTCCATCTCTCTCTTTGGGGATGCAGGGGGGCTGAGACCCGGCTCCATGGTCCTGCTAAAAATGTAAAGGAAAGGTTTTAGGGATAAAGATTGTTACACCACTCATGGTTTGCGGCTATGGGTAGCCACCGCTGCTTCAGAACCTCTGGGGACAATGGATAGGCAGCTGGGAGGGAGTGGCTCCCCACAGGTGGAGCAGGTCCCCAGGGCAGTGAATATTGGAAGGTTGTAGGGTGCAGGATGGAGGGCGCAAAGTAACATACAGATTCAAGGTTTGTTGGTTCCTCAGGTTCTTTACTGATGGTTCAAGCCGGGACACTGGCAGGTGATGCTACTTTGAGTCCGTGCAACCTGGGATCAACTTGAGGTTTTCCTCACCCAGCAGGTTCTGACGCCTCCCTGCTGCACTCTTTTAGCGGGTCCCTGCTGCTTAAGCTGAGCTGTGGCCCTCTCTCTTCTGCGTGGTGCCTGTATGGCAGGCAGCTCAATCCTTTTCCAGCCCCACTTCTCTGGTGGCTGCTCCTGAGCTCTTCACGCTGCTTTGCTTGCAGGCACTTTGTGTGGCTGGGGGACTTGGAATCCCCCACCCTCTGATGTTGGCTGCCGGATGTTAGGCCCTGCACAGCCTTGGACTCCGGTGTCCGGTTCTTGGCGCTCTCTCCTCTGGGGTGAGCTCGACTCGGGTTCCTCAAGCTATACTTTAGCTATCCTGGGACGAGCTTAGCACTGCTCCAGGCCACAGGATGTCTGCATCCTTTCATACAAAACCATTATGTCATCTGCCAAGACAAAAGCGATCATCACATACATTTTCTGCAAACATGTAACTACAACTAACTATAGCCACATAAATATTATCAAATTGTTAAAAATGGGCATATTTTAACTGAAATATTTTCTTACTATATTTCTCATCCCTTCACCATCTCATGATTAGAGGAAATCGATACAAATATTTTATGGCAAGAATTTGTGGCAGAATCTGAGAACATTTAGATGTGTAAACCCTGCCAATAGTTTGCTCTTTCTCTAATTATCTGTATATTGCTAATTGTGAAACAAAGGAAAAATAAACTGCATTTTGACAACTTAAGTTTTTGCTCATTCTAACGTATTACTTTAATTCTCTGGTTTGATGCCTGAAGCATTTCGATGACATGTTATTTGTGGATCTGTCAGCATGCCATGATTATTTGTTTGATTTTGTTTACTATATATGGTTTAATATGCAGGAAGTGTTATTAAAATGTCACTCATTTCACTCTGCTCGAATTTAGTATTTAATTTGTATCACATAGCTCATTCCAAGCTGCATGCCATAAATCAAATTTTACAGAATGTATGAAGGACAGTACTTGTCTATGATGAAGGCTCTAGAAAATGTATCGATCTACGTATCTATCTATCTATCTATTGTATGTCATACAAACATGGACATGGATTGCTGTGGACTGTAAATTACATTTCAAACCCACCACTGGAAACCTAGGGAAACAGAAAATAAATTGCACTAGAACAGAAGTTGATCTAGTTTTTTTTTATACTTACTCCCTCTGGAAAACAGCTAACTAAGCTCATCCTTGTTAGAATATAAATGACAATATATTGGCTCCAATAGTGCGAAATGCACATCGTGACTTATAAGAAGCAAGCTCTTGGGGTAATGGTTATGGAGGTAGAAAGACAGGTTAACATTTCCTCATTTTTGCATTGATTTTCTTTATATGGTTTGGGAATTGCAGTTTATTGTCCTAGAAGCAATCAATTAATTCTTGCCAAAGTCCTTTTTTAGCATAGCACTATTTGTTTTATATTACACTGTGTTATCTTTATAAATTAATTTATATTTTAATGTTTCCTATTCTCAATTTAACCTATTTGGCATAATAGATATATGTTAACAGATGCCACTCTAAGGAGTTTTTCCGTGATCAAAGTTAATTTTAATTTTAACCAACAGATCTTGTAATAATAATAATAATTTCCACATTTGGAGTGTTTAAAAAGAATGTTCTTGTGCTGAGATAATCTACTATATAAAAGCCCTATCCCATCTGTCTGTGTATGGCCAGGGTCACATTTGCGCTTTGACCCTGGCCTGCCGCATTCCGATTTCAACTTAGAAATTTTTCCAGCACCGCATAGCGTTACCGCTATGCGGTGCCGGAAAACGCTGCCCTTAGTTACCCGATGTGTACCTTAACGACCTGTCACACAGGCAGAGGCTCGGAGTGCGCTTTACAGCGCCGCACAGGAAACCGTTGCAGACACTGTTTCCTGTGCGGCGCTGTAAAGCGCACTCCGAGCCTCTGCCTGTGTGACAGGTCGTTAAGGTACACATCGGGTAACTAAGGGCAGCGTTTTCCGGCACCGCATAGCGGTAACGCTATGCGGTGCTGGAAAAATTTCTAAGTTGAAACCGGAATCCGGCAGGCCAGGGTCAAAGCGCAAATGTGACCCTGGCCTATCTGTAAGTTTGTCTTGAAAACATTGCCACCTATTGGACATTAGGACAAGATAAAAGACACTTAAATGGGACTGTGAGAATTTAAACTAAGTTTGGTTGATCATGGAATATGTATGTCGAAATGATATGGAAAAGAATGCTGCAGCAGCAAAATGGAGAAAGCAATGGCCCCATTCACACACTGCTTTTTTTGCTGCGTATTTTCACGCACAAGCTCAAAAAAAAGCCAGGAGTGGAACAATCAAACCCGTGAGTGGCACACTCAGAGGAAAGGTCTAATAGAACAAGTGCTCCACTTATATGTTTAATCACCCACTCCTGGTTTGTGATGAGCTTGTGCTTAAAAATATGCAGCAAAAAAAGCAGTGTGTGAATGGGGCCAATGACACGTAAATGAGACTACAGCACAAAGAGAGCTTCAACTTGACCAAGCCACCACACAGAAGCGCATGCATTTCACACAAATCGCTCTAGTCCAGGTCCATTAGATTGTCACACAATACCATTTTGCAGCCACAGCACCAACAAAACGAATCTTTGATGTCAAGATCAGTAGGACAGTCACAAGATGCTACATTACAGCGAGAACACCCTGCAGCCGAGTCTCCAACATGAAAGGTCTAGGAGGCAGACAAATAATGCAGTGTTAGTCTAGGGTCACACTAGCATCAGCCACTAAGCTGCTGAATCCACTTAAAACTTAGATTTTGTCAACCTGAGCGCATAGGGTTAATATAATGTAATGCTGTGCTCAGGCTGCATAGTGATCTCTATCACGCTGATTGCAGCGTTTTTCTGTGCGCTCTGCAACAGCACATATTCGATGCTTCTGGATGAAGCTGCCGGCTGCGCCAGGCATCAGGTAACCATAGAGATCACTATGCTTTCCAAGCACAGCCATTCCATTAATGCTATGCGCTCTGGCTGCCAAAACCTAAGCTTTAAGCGGATTCATCAGCCTAGAGGCTGACGCTAGTTTGACCCTAGCCTTAGGCTAAATCTAAGAGTTGTTATTTCTTCTAATTTCTTGGCAAGAGGTTTGCTACATTTTTTGCTGCGGATTTGCTGCGTTTTTGGTACATTTTTGTTTGTTGCGTATTTGTTGCAGATTTGCCATAGAAACTATAGCAAAAACACAAAAGAGAATTGACATGCTCATTCTTTCAAAAACGCAGCAAAACCTGTGGTGCTGACACTTTCTGCAGATAACAAAAACGAAGGTGTGTAGACAGCTTTTTCCTGAATCACATAGGAAACAAAAACACTGGGATGAGATTAGGATACAAAACGCAGCAAAACCTTAATTGTATGAACATAGCCGTAAAGAAAAGACCATAAAACATCACTTTGAAACCTTGAAAATTTGAAAACAGACACAAGAATAATTGGATAATACTAAAAATGAAATCTTGTAATATCAAGGGGAGATGTTCACAACTGAGAGGGTTTGACAGAATCAGTGAGAATATACCAACAATGAAATCTTGCAATAGCTAGGGGAGATGTTCACACTTTACAGGGAAAAAAGATGGGTATTAGCTTCATGCCATGTTCATCTGCATATTTATCATTTATATAAAAAAAAACAACTCTTAAAAGTTAAATGGAATGCTAATACAGTATATAAGAAAGTGTTTGACTAGTCATAATTTTAGAGGAGTTTTGGTTGGTGAAGATCCTGGTAGTAGAAGATCCTGATTGAAAAAGCAAAGGTGTCAAAGTGCTCAGCTGAGCATTGTGCCCCATAGTTTCTGACCAGTTCTGCTTGCCTCACCTCTGAAAGTGTAATGAGCGTTGTATGGATCCATGCAGGGGAGCATCAAGCCCATATGCCACCTGAGCCCTAATTGAGGAGCGGGGGGTGCTCTATCAGCTCCTGCCACTGGTGAAGAGCGGGAGGGTTCTAGCAGCTCTCGTTGCAGGGCTATCTCTAGCGGCAGCAGGGAGAGAGGCTGTCGCTTACCGCAGCTAGCGGCGCCCATCACACAGGAAGCCGCTGTGTGGTGCTGGAGCTGCCCCCTGCCTACTTGCCGCCTGACCTTAAGAGCTCACACTGGATCCATAGAATCCATACCTTTTGTTATAAAACTATAAATATACTTTAAGGTCAACAGACTTATTAAAAATATATAAATGAACTTCTAACATCATTCTATTATGACCTGTTTCATTATGATGCTGATATGATTGTTCCCTATATTTTTATAGATTTGATGCTGACAATTACTATTGATTTCTTTTTTCAATTCTTGAAGTATCTCAGCCCTCACTTTAATTTCTTTGAACTATTATTGCTCACTAATGAAAATGTTTAGAATGAATGAAATGTATTGATTGATCCAGGACGTAGAATTAATGCCTCTATAATTCATCAGTGTTATCACCCACCACTTCATCTCAGTTTTTCAAAGTATTATTCACCTTTCCTGTTCTATGCTCTATTATCATGTATAAAAGTAATGAAAAATTAATCCGCTTCTTCTGTTCTTTTGTGATTCCCTAAGTGTCGAATATATAAAGCTTCTATTAACACATCTATACATACATGCATGCATACTCATTTATATCCTGAATTATTTTAGAGAATGTCTTCTCTTGTTAAACATTGAGGTTGAGTTTCAAAGAACAAAAATAATACTTCATTCCTATCTTGGATATGGATATTTCCCAACTAGAAATTTCCATTACATTTAGATTGAAGTATGAAAACATGTTATCAGTGAGTTTTTAAAAAATACTTAATTTTTCACATATTCTATTAACTGCAATTTTATTAGCATAGGTAGATTTTCTTCTACATTTTACATTAGGATTTCTATATTCTAGGTAAAAATGTGCTAGTGTAGCATTTAATAATCCCTATATTCCAAAAGACGGGCATTTCTTTCCAGCAAACCACTTTAAAACCACATCAATCTCATAATCAGAATGTAAAGCAGAAATAACCAATTTTGACAATTTTGTGATTTAAAAACAAAGTATAAGGATTAAATTAAAATGGATTGGACACCTGAATATAAGCAGGGAGCTGACAATCAATTGTGCGGATGTGAGGCTAGCCTGTAGATTGACAGTCGTTCACGTCTGCTGGATTCCGTGAGACGGATGAGAAGACATTCCCCCTGTTAGGTGCAAATTGTCATCCAAAACCAAAAGGAAAGCTTGCGGATTCCTTGGGGGAAGAGTCTAAGCACGGCATGGGATCAAAGGCAAGCCATAGCGCAGTCAGAAAGTATAAAAGGAGGTACTGCCAACATAAGTTGAACATTTTTGCCAAGGTGTCTGAAGGAACAGATCCACGTGCAGGACTAGCACTCCTGCCCCAACAGAGAGAGTGACACCGAATTATGTGGATTGATTGCCAGAACTTCCAGTTCAACTCCAGTGTATCTGATGGTCAAAATTCCCCAGCAGAACTTCATGTTCAAGCATCAGACTCTGCTGGTCAAGATCCTGGTAAAGCTGCAGACTCCATTGCTCAAGATCCCCAAATAGAGCTCCATGGTCAAGCTGCAGATGATGTTGGTCAAGTTTGGACTTCCAGGTGGCCTGGGTCTTTGCCTTCTGCTGGGCCTTGTGGTACCTTAGAGGGTGTGGCTAAGCTAGTGGGTACCAATCCCCCATTTGCCATACTGTGGGTCCTGTGACCTGGGTTGAATAGAGGCAAAGTACTGTGATTGAACGTATGGACAGTCACGTTTGTCCTTCCTGCCTTTGAACGGCAGTTTGGCTGTCTAATGGAGAAGTTTCCTGGTGGTACACAGCAGGATGTTGTCTCCTCTCCTAAACGAAGTGTTGAAAGCTGTTCAGTATAGTGGTTAAATGCTGTTTATGTGTAATCATGCCATTGTTAACTGTGTATTTGAAGTCTGATGTTGAATTGCTTACCTTTCTCCTTTACTTCTGAATCACCATCTCCATTTTCACTTGATCCTCCATTTCTGTGTGTTGCACCCCAGTACCTTTCTTACAAGCTAAAGCTCCTTAATATCGAGAAGTCCTTAGCAGGAACGTATCATTTAGGGTGCGTGCACACGATCAGTATACGCAGCGTTTTGGACTCAGCGTCTTGCCGCTGCACCCAAAACGCTAAGCAGTACAGTACAAGCATAGTGGTTGGGATTTCAAGAAATCCCATCCTCACTATGCTTAACCCACCCGCAGCGTGTTTGGAGCTACGTGCAGGTCACCGGCATTCCGCTCCTCCGCAGCATTTTTTCCTGTTGTGGAGTTGGAAGCGGCTGCCATCAGGCGACTACAGGGAGAAGCCGCCCTTCACCCTCAGCACATGGTGATTACAGGGTGGCTGCGGTCTCCCTGCAGCCACCCGCGGCTTCACTCAGGTCCGGAGGAGCTGCATCCAACACGTAGCTCCTCCGGACCGTAAGCACGTACCCTAATAGGACAGGCAAAGTTGCAGCATAATAACTAAGTTTCTGAAAAAAACTACACTTAAAAGTTCAACAAGAAATCCAGCAATAGAATCAGATACTCCACACCTGCTATATGCTGTACTCAGATAAGGTAAGCAAATTTTGATGAGAGATTGTATTTTCACTCTTTGAGAATGGATTTTCAGCTCTCTCCTAATTTAAGTGGTTGTGTAATCAATAAATCTTGTAATGTTAATATGTTTAACAATTTTTTAAAAAATATTTTCATTTGCTGAGATTCCTTATAAATGTGCCACTAGTATCAGACAAGAAAGAAATAGTCCAGTGGTGTTTTCAGAGAAATATTCATAAACTCTTGGAATCTTTATTTCTCCATAATTGAAAAACATATATTACATCCATGATCATAAAATAGCGTTAGAGAAGATTTTGTGTGGATGAACCAACGCGTTTCAACTTTGTCTTAATTCATGATTAAGGCTGGGGTCACAGTTGACATGCGTTTTTGTAGTGCCTTTTAAAAACTCATGTGTTTTAACATGCGTTTTGTCATGTCAGCAAGAGTTTTTTAAGGTGTGTGATGGCTCCCTGCGTTTTTGGCTGCGTTTTTAAATCTGCACCAAAAAATAGTGCTTGTACAATGTTTTGGTGCGTTTTGAAAAACGCAAGCGTTTTTGTAGACAACGCATGCGTTTTTATAACATGGGCCCCTATGGAAAACGCATGCAAAAACGCATGGTACATTAGTACCTTTTAGTGCCATTCAAAAACGCATGCGTTTTCCATAGGAGCCCATGTTAAAAAAATGCATGGGTTTTCTAAAACGCTTGCGTTTTTATAACATGGGCTCCTATGGAAAACGCATGCGTTTTTGAATGGCACTAATTGTACATGTGTTTTTGCAGGCGTTTCTCACAGGGCCCCTTATTAAAAAACGCATGCGTTTTTGGAAATGCACCAAAAACGCATGGTACTGTCACACATGCGTTTTTGCTATTAGGGCATGCGTTTTTTAACATGGGGGCCTATGGGTGCGTTTTTACATGCGTTTTTGAAAACGCAGGTCTCCAAAAACGCTTGTAAAAAATGCAACTGTGACCCTAGCCTTAGACTGAAAGTTGAATTGCGTTGGTTCATCCATGCTAATTCTTATGCAGCTCTAGTACATAATCTATGATCATGGATGTCATATATAATTTATAATTATATTTTTTAATTATGGAAAAAATAAAGATCCAAAGATTTTAGGAAATTTCATTACAAACTCCACTGGATTAATTTTCCTTGTCTGCACTCATTCTGAACAGCTCTCCAACTGAATCTGTGCTGCAAATGCATTCCAGGTAAATCTTGCAGTACATCACATGCAGTGTGGTAAGCTGATAGCAGTATAGCTGTCTTTATTTACTAACATGTTATGTTATTTGCTGTGTCTGACCACGTAGAGCTGCTCCAGTTTTTGGTCTTAGTGGTGCCGCAGCCACTTGGGCCAGTTCAGTTTTATGTTGCTGGAGATGTACTGCCAAGTCCTGAACCAGCTGGGTGAGAGACTGCGTTTGTTCCACCACTGCTCAGATTTGCTCCACGGAAATCTTTCCGGTGTTAGGCCAGGTATTGTGATACATGGCAGTACTGTCAGTTAGCATGCCAGACAGATGGGTGGGCTGAGGGGGATCTGGAAAGCCACATCAAACCAGGAAATGCAGAACAGAGCAAAATTGTAAGCCAGAAGAGAGGTCATAAGCAGGATAATCAAAAAAATTGACAGAATGAAGCAACCTGCTACGTCAGGCATCCATGGATAATTAGTTAAGTGCTTGGACACACTCTCCTAGTTACATCCTCCGTATTTAAAGGCGGATACTCGGAAAGGGCTGGAGCAGTGACCCTGAACGGCCTCTCCCTCTCTGGATGGGGAGTCTGGAGCAGCACAAAAACACAAGCAGCTGACAGCCCGTCCAGATAGAGAGAAGCCGTTCAGGGTCACTGCTCCAGCCCACTCATGGTGGGTTTACACGTTTCAATATCGTTGCGATATCGCAATTCAATGGCGCGTGAGCGCGCATTTAGTGCACGTTCCTCCCGCATCGCATCAGAGGTTTACACGTTGCGATTTATGAATCCAACGTCCGTACGATGTCTACGCCCCCCAACCCAGGAACAACCATTTAACATGGGAGTGAATGGGTGACGTTGAACTTCACATCGTAGTTGGGCGTTTACACAGCACGATCCGGCTCCAATCTCCATTCAATATCAGAGCATTGAATAGCACGCTCATTCAATCCCCGATATCGCATTGACATCGTTCCTGCATCGTATTGGACGTTCACACCATACAACGCAGGAACGATATCGGCTCCAACGATCGAACCACGTGACTTTTCATTGAAATTGGACGCCGATATCGCAACGTATAAACCCGCCATCAGAGCCTCCTCAGTGAAACTCTGATGAGTGTGTCCGAGCCCTAATTAGTGTTTAAATAGCAGACTCTACCCATGAATTCAGCAGAAACTGACATTTAACCACTGAAGTACCTTCAGAAATGAAGGGAAAAAGTCTGGCTGGTCTAGGTTTTAGCTGGACAACAATTATGCTGCTCAGCTACAACAGTGGCTAGAAAGCCATGCTGCCTGTTGGATCTGGCCAGTGTGACAGGAGCTTGTTCACACATGGGTGTTACAGTTTGCCCCTCTTTTAAGAAGGGCCTCTGGACAGTTAAAAGCAGGTTTATTGGCAAATACCTGATGACGTTTACTGATTAACTTATCAGTTTTGATGTCAGTAAGATCTATTTTCTGGCCCATAACCTTCCCAGTGTACGAGATACTGCAAAAACATCTTACCTCTGAGGTTACCTTTACACGCTGCAACTTTTGGCGGCGATTGGAGGCAACCTAACGTGCGCGTGCACGTTTTTCATGGTTGCCTTCAAACGCCAAAGGCGCTTTTAGACGCGACAATTTCGCCCTCAACCTAAGGTGATGTGTCTCCCCAGAAGTTCCCACACAAACTGCGGGAAACATCCGGTAGACTCCCGTCGTCGCTTCACAAGCCGCAATCCACAAAGGAATGTGGGCATACATGGTTAGCGCCGCAAGAACATAGGCGTGACACACTGGTGTATTCCGCGCCCCAAACATGCTGATTAGACAATGCAATAGCGTTATGATTGGCCAGCCTGCGCAGGAAGGCTGGCTAATTCATGACGCCATAGCCATTGTGTAGTGTGAATGGACAGTTGTTCAAATATGGCGCCCTGTGAAGGGACAGTCAATGGAAACACAGTAGCCACCACCAATCATCGCTGACGGGGCGCGGTGTCCAGCACGCTGTGCAACGCCTCCGGGAAATCATTAGGCGACGCTGATTCCATCCCTATCAACTCTTCACACGCCAAAAGCAGGGAATTTCCCCTTCATGGTTGCCTCTGGTTTTGAAGTAGTGCAGTGAAATCGGAACCAGGCGCAACTTTTTTGGTTGCCGCCGGATTCCCCAATTACACGCTGCAATTTCGTAGCAATTTTACGGCGATGGTGACGGGGCTACTGATTGCCTGTCAGATTTCTCACCGCAGTTGCGGCGTGTAAAGGTGCCCTGACAGTCCAAAATTTTCTAGACCTCATGCCGAACATTGCCCTCAATAATAAAGGGAGGAAGAGGAGAATTTACAGGGTAAAGAGGAGAATGGTAAACCTTAAGCAGGGACTTATGGATTATATTAGGTATCTTAAATTAAGGCAGAAGCTTTAGATGAAACGCTACAGGGTTAATGATCTCAGTGACTTTATAAGGACCAATGAATTTTGGACTCAACTTAGTGTAAGAGACTTGGAGCTTGATATTGTTTATGGAAAGCCAAACCTTCTCCCCCTCCTTAAAAAGTGGTCCATCCTTGCACATTTTTAGCAGAAGAAAGTCTCTCGCACCTGTGCTATTTTCAGGTTTCCACTAACCTCAGACCAGATACTTATTAATCTATACAATTTGGTTGCCTCTGAAATATCTATCACAGAGAATGAGAAAAAAAAACAAAAGAAGGGTGATACCTGATTTTCCATAAGAACGGCAAAGTCTTAATGGAATCATGAAACTGATTGTTGAGAGCAAATTCAAATAACGGCAAATATTCCACCCAATCGGATCGATTGTCAGGGACAAAACTCCAGTGGTACTGTTTAGGTGTTTGGTTGGTACATTCCGTTTGACCATTGATCTCTGGATGATAAGCAGAAGAAAAATACAATTCAATCTTAAACTTATTATAAAACATGTTCCAGAATATGGATACAAACTCTCCCAAGATAATATTTTTTGCAATGAGGTTTCGGCACATATTATGTTTAATAAACAATTTACTTATGGTTTTAGAACCAGGAGAACAAAATTACATAGCTGACTAAAACTGTCAACCACCACCAAATAGTGGTTTTCTCTTCAGAGGATAGTCAATAATGAAATCCATAGAGAGGTGAGTCCATGGAATTTTGGGGGTGGGCAGAGGCTGAAGAGTCCAGTAAGGCGGGTTTGGGGTGTTTTGGATTGGGTACAGACTTCACATGCCAGAACATACTGTTTACCTTCCTTAACAATGATAGGCTACCAAAAAATCCTAGTTATTAATTGGACAGTATTATTAATCCCAGGATTACTGTAGGACTCAAGGACGAAACTTGGAGGGAACAAGCAATCTTTGGATAGGAATGTTATCCGGAGCCAACTATTTAATATTCCAGAAGTCCTCCACTAAGTCCAGAAAAATATTAAAATATGAGAGTCCTCGGTGGTTGTCACCTTTTAACGGATAATTAAAAGGTAGTCTTAAATATCAAGCTTTTGAGACTACTCAGGTCTCTTCATCAGGGCCATAATAACACAAAATTTGAAGTCACATATTTATACACAGAAGGTAGATTGGATAATGCAGTACATAACACAAGTGGCATGAAGCAGAGCACAGAATCGTCAGTGTGGGGATGAGGGAAGCAGCTGGAGCATATATTAGAGCAGTTCATACATAAGGACAATAGTTTTATTGTCCTTTGATTGTATGGTCTTGTCCTGGATTTGAAGATTCATTCATTGATGTAAAAAGACGTACATCCATGTGACAAGTTCATTCCTGCTCTAAATGTGTAAAAGATCATTATCAGTTTGTATTCCCAGACTCTCCTGTCTCTTTGGGATTTGAAATGAGCTTTCAATATTAGTAACTTCGTGTCCATTACGGTATGATCAGCGCTACAAAAATGATTGGCCACTGGTAGATCTGGTCTTTTTTTCTTTTATTTGTGTGGCAATGAAAGTTCATCCTAGTTCTAAGTTTTTGTCCTGTCTCTCTTACATACAGACCCCCAGTTGGACATTTGGTACATTCAATTAAGTACACCAAATTGGTTGCATTGCAACTGAAGATACCTTGGATCTTGTAGTCCTGATGTGAGTTGGCAATCTTTCACGATTGTGTAGAGAGATGTCGGGCACATCGGGACAAGCACCGCTGGATAGCTGGATGATTTCACGCTGTAGTCTCCTCCTGGTTCCCCAGGTGCACAATACTGGTTTCAAGCCACACATAAAACAAATGTTCTGGATAGAAGCAGCCAGGGTAGAAAACATCTTTATTTTCCAAGAATCGTCAGTCTTTACATCAAGGGGATTGGAGGGGAGGGTGAGGGGACTTTAGAACGACAGCTGTTTCAAGGTACTAGATGGCGCTTTTGTCGCACCCCAAGGACCGGGATATTCAAGACAGGACTATCGTGTCTCTGTGATGTCAGGGTGCCGTTGCCCTATCCCTTTGTCCTAGGTGTGGCAATAAAAAGAGATAAAAAGTTTATAGGATTTTGGAACGCCACCCATGGTGTGTGGTCAGTATGGACCAACGCTGCCATATTCCTGCCAGGGACAATGATGAGGGACAGCCTAGCTGGTGGGCCCTCCACAGGTATGGCTGGTTGTCCCTAAGGCAGGTGTAGGAAGGGGTTCGTGTGCTCTGGATGCTGCACTTATCTCTCCCCGCAGCTCTTCCAGCCAGCACGCAGAGACAGCTGACAGGCAGCTCCGCAGGTGGAGGTCCTACTGCGCCTCATAGTATAACAGTCTCACACACTCCCGCCACCCCTTGCCAGACATAGAGTGACTGGCTCAGGGTCGGAGTGTCTGCGTGTAGGCGTTTTGTGAGTCTTACCTCGTCCAGCTGCAGTTCACCCTGTGGCCGCCCTGTCGCAGGGGCGCCACTTTCATGGATTCAGACACACAGTGCAGGTGCCAGTAACTGCCTTTTATCAGCCTGCACACGTCATCATTAGTAATTGAACAATATATGGGGGAATACAAGAACATACAAAAAACTGTGACCAAAACCTATTTGTGCTTAACACATCAAATGACAAATCCCTATTATCTATAATTACAGTCATAAAAAAACTGACAATTCATTTTTGTCATTAAAACCTGCAGGTCCCTGCACTCTAATGGCCACTTTACACGCAGCTACAGGTAACAGGTTTTCCACAGGTAACTTACTGGCTGCAGTGAAATCATGGAGACATAGTTCTATCTTGTTTCTGTGCACAAATGGAACTATGTCTCCATGATTTCACTGCAGCCAGTAAGTTACCTGTGGAAAACCTGTTACCTTTAGCTGCGTGTAAAGTGGCCATAAGGGTACCTTTACACGCCGCAACTATGGTGTAGCAACTGAGAGTTCTGTCACCGTTGCCCTGAAATTGCTACGAAATTGCAGCGTGTAATTGTGGGATGCGATGGTGATTTTTAAAGTTACTCCCGGTTGCGGTTTCAGAGCATTGTTCAAAAACCAGAGGCAACCCTGAAGGTGAATTGCCCTGGTTTTGGCGTGTGAATGGGCGATAGGGATGGAATCTGCGTTGTCTAGCGATTTCCAAGAGGCGTGCCACAGTGTGCTGGATACGCCCCCCCCAGCAATGATTGGTGGTGGCTACTGTGTTTCTATTGGCTGTCCCTCAACAGGGCGACATATTTGAAGAGCTGTCCATTCACACTACACACTTGCAATGGCGTCATGTATTAGCCAGCCTTGCTGCGCAGGCTAGCCAATTATGATGCTAATGCGCTGTCTAATCAGCGTGTTTGGGTAGCGGAATACACAAGTCTGTCACGCCTATGTTTTGGCGGCGCTGAACATGTACTCCCACATTCCTTTGGGGATTGCGGCGTGTGAAGCGGCGTCAGGAGTCAACCGGATGCTTCCCAATGTTGGTGTGGGAACTTCTGAAACGACACATCAGCTTAGGTTGAGGGCGCAATTGCGGCGTGTACATGCGGCGTGTACATGCACGCACACGTTCGGTTGCCTCCGATCGCCGGTTATAGTTGCGGCGTGTAAAGGTACCCTAAGTCTAAGGATCCAATTAGTTTCGTTTTGTAAAAGGATATTATTATGTTTGACTCTAATGTGTTCAATTAGCCTGGGTGATTCCACACCAGATAATAGAATTACAGTGTTCCCTAAATAGTGCATAAAGGTAGCTTATCGTTTTTCCTACATAATATCTACTACAAGTACAAAATGTTGCATAGACAATGCTTTTCGATTTACAAGAAATACACAAAAAGTGGTCATAGCTAGTGTCTCACATGGTACCGTGAGAATCCCAGAAGTGACATTAGGTGAACTCAGTGTTGGGCTATTGGACTGTGTTGCCGCCGTAATACACAGTCAGACAGTCCAGAACTGAGTTCACTTGTGGTCACTTCTGCTGGGTCATATGCTGCTCTAAGTGTGTCCTGGGGCTCAAATTAAGTGGTCACGTGTTCTAATTGCACTGCTGACTGTGTCCTCTGGATGTAGCAGAGCCTGGATCATTGTGGGATGACATGTAGATGACGTCAGACCTTCGTGGGAGTTTCTTGGGGTTAAAAAATTAGTGACAGAGGGTGTGTTTTTTTCGATTTAAAAAAAGATTTTTGTGCTTTTTTGATTTTCTTTTACTTACAGGGTTGGCAATAGGGGGGTCTCACAGACATCTCTTCATTACCAATCCAGGGTTTGATGGCTGCTGTGATTTTTACCAAATCACAGCTGACATCAACCACATATATTACTCCGATCGCCATATCAATGGGTAAATTAGAATAAGGGTGCGTTCACACATTGCATATTTGCTGCGTATTTTTAAACAAGTGCTCTTGCAGTTTTTGTAGCCAAAACCAGGAGTGGCTGATTAAAACTAGCAGTGGGTGATTAAATACAGATGTGGAGCACTTGTTTCTATTAGACTTTTCCTCTTATTATTCCACTCCTGGTTTTGGCTACAAAAACTGCAACAGCACTCGCATAAAAATATGCAGCAAATACACAGTGTGTGAACGCACCCTAAGCTGGGTAAACTACCACAATAGGCACATCTAATGGGTGCGCCAATTGTGGGGTGGCGGCAGGCTGCTATTTTTATGCTGGGGAGGGCCCAATTACCATGGAACTTCCCAGCCTGAGAATACCAATACCCAGCTGTCTGGCTTATCTGCGCTGGTTATCAAAAATGGGCACAATCCCACATCATTTTTTCATCTATCTAAATAATTTTAAAAATAAATGACATAGCGGAGCTTTTATTTTTGATAACCAACCAAGATAAAGCACACAGCTGAAGGCTACATCCTGCAGCTGTTTACTTTAGCTGCACTAGTTATCACAAATAGATGAGGGACTGCACATCATAGTCGCACTATACTCTGATACCATTGTCTCCAGAAACAAGCTGAGTCAGAAATGCATTCAGGCATCATCTCCATGCTGTTCCCAATCAATTTCACTTTTCCATCCATTTCCGTATTTTTACAGTTCTTCTAGATCTCCTGGGAGGGACTGCTGGAAAATTGTTAGGGCACCGTTGCACGACGCAATATTGTTTGCAATTTCACTGGAAATTTGCTGATTGCAGTGAAATCATGGACACATTGTTCCATTTTGTACACGGCAACAAAATAGAACAATGTGTCCATGATTTCACTGCAACCAGTAAGTGTTTTTTTTTAATATCATGATTTTTAATGTAAAAAACAGGAGGATTTAAAATGTTTTAAATATTTTTAAAATGTGTTTTTTACTTTCTTATGCTTTTAAATCTCTTTATGAGACTTGATCCTACAATTGTCCTGTTGCTCATACTATAAACTGCAATACTTTTGTATTGCAGTAAGTAGAAAAAATAAAATGTTTTCATGAATACCAGCCACAGACTGGTCAATATCGCATGCACGATCACTGCTGCACGTGACGTTGCAGCGATATTGACGCGTGTGACAGGGTGCATCAACCAGTGATAAATCGCTGGTTGATGGTCGTCAGGTTTTAGAACCTGCTCTAAAACCTGACGACGGTCGCCTGCGGTGGACACGCAGCATCGCTGCATGTGACCCCAGGAGCGAGTGAGAAGCCAGCTCCCAGCGCCTCTTAGGAAGCACTGGGAACTGGTATCCAGGGTAAACTGCGGGTAACTAGGCAGCGCGCGCTGCCTAGATACCCGATGTATACCTTGGTTAACAGCTTTCTCCGCTCACCGGCTGGTATCTAAGGTACACAGCGGGTAACTAGGGTCCAAATGCTGTCCAAATTTTAGCACCACGGACAGCAGTATTTCATGCACAGGCTGTGAATTCGGCACCATGGACAGCGGCAGAAACTGAATCCTGCAAAAAACAGGATTCGGGACTATATTTGGCCACACTTTGTGCACATCCTGTCTTGTCAGGTTCTGTCCAGTGGATTCTATAAAGTACAGGATCCAGCCAGACCGCAAAAAAACGTGGTGTGAAGTGAGCCTTAGGCTGGTTTCACACTGCAGTTTTTTCCCTGATCAGGTTCCATCCGGTTTGTATGCCAAAACCAGGAGTGTCTCCAAAACTCGGAACAGATGTCAATATTTCAATTATTGTTTTTCCCTGCAAGTTCCTCACACAAACTGGATGGAACCTGATCAGGGAAAAACCTAAGGCCGGCTTCACATTATGAATTTGAGGCATCCGAGTGTATTCGTGTTAAATTGGATACACTCAGATGCGATTTTGCCCTCCCACGTATCCTTATGGGGCTCGGATTGTGCATAAATCGGATGACAAAAAGGACACATTCCAGCACAATTTGTGCCCCATAGCAATACATGGGGGGCAAAATCAGATCCGAGTGTATCTGCTTTGACACGGATACACTCGGAAACTCCAAAATCGTGGTGTGAAGCCGGACTTAGAATTATCTGCAACCAGCTTTCTGTTCTCTCTATATTTGAAATACATGAATGATTGACCAAACCAAGTGTTCATCTGAATGAGGGAATTAGGAGAGATGGCGGTAGGGTAAATGAGGAATATGAGTGTATTTAGATGATGATATTCTGATCCTGTAGTTTTATATTATAACACAGATTTCCAAGAGTAGAAAGAAATGTTTCAGACTAGCTTAACTCACTTTTTCTATTGCATAATTTATTTTCAGCTTATAATACTTCTTGCTTTGTTTAACCATTGGTGAGGAACACCTAATTGTTTTTAGCAATAAATGACAGCAGTCTCTCTCACTGTTTCTGCCATGAGATGTAGATTTGGTACAGAAAATTTCTGCACCAAATCTGCAGTGGGTGCACATACCCTTAATGGCTATTTTATTTTAATGTGAGAATATATACAGTTAAAGTGGAATTCCGGGGAGATAACATTTTTAGAATTGTCCCTGCCCTGAAGCAGGGATGGGCACTACAGTTCTAAGATCTATAGATCACTAATAATTAAATAAAATCATACCTGCTCCTCAACTTTGACCCCTTCTCAGGGGACTTAACATTTCAGCATGTCAGCTCCATGCAGCAGCAGAGAGCTGAAGGTGTGTTGGGGCGTGGCAGGTGGATCATCCTACATCCCAGCCCCTTCACTTTTTATGGGGAGGGGATGTGGCAGGGGGCATGGCCACTGATCCCATACTTCATACTACAATTCAGCCCCTGATATACCTTCCTATGTGACAGGGGGTCCAGGCTTGAAATAGCAATCAAGTCACCAAGAAGATACAAATACACGCTGTGATCCTCTGCTGTATGATGATGCATAATGTGTACTGTTCTTCTGAGGCTAGAGGCAGAGGCAAAGCACTAAACTGATCTATTCAGCTCTGCATGGTCTCCCTTCCCCCATAGGAACATGGTAGCTTCCTGTCCCCTGAAACTTTCCATGGATCATCATCATCACTCCTACAGTGTTGGCCAAAAGTATTGACACCCCTGAAATTCTGTCAGATAATACTCAGCTTCTTCCTGAAAATTATTGCAATCACAAATTCTTTGGTTTTATTATCTTCATTTAATTTGTCTTCAATGAAAAACACAAAAGAGAATGAAGCAAAAAGCAAAACATTGATCATTTCACACAAAACTCCAAAAATGGGCCGGACAAAAGTATTGGCACCCTCAGCCTAATACTTGATTGCACAACCTTTAGCCAAAATAACTGCGATCAACTGCTTCCGGTAGCCATCAATGAGTTTCTTACAATGCTCTGCTGGAATTTTAGACCATTCTTCTTTGGCAAACTGCTCCAGGTCCCTGATATTTGAAGGGTGCCTTCTCCAAACTGCCATTTTTAGATCTCTCCACAGGTGTTCTATGGGTTTCAGGTCTGGACTCATTGCTGGCCACCTTAGAAGTCTCCAGTTTTTTCTCTCAAACCATTTTCTAGTGCTTTTTGAAGTGTGTTTTGGGTCATTGTCCTGCTGGAAGACCCATGACCTCTGAGGGAGACACAGCTTTCTCACACTGGGCCCTACATTATGCTGCAAAATTTGTTGGTAGTCTTCAGACTTCATAATGCCATGCACACGGTCAAGCAGTCCAGTGCCAGAGGCAGCAAAGCAACCCCAAAACATCAGGGAACCTCCGCCATGTTTGACTGTAGGGACCGTGTTCTTTTCTTTGAATGCCTCTTTTTTTTTCCTGTAAACTCTATGTTGATGCCTTTGCCCAAAAAGAGAGAACATTCTTCCAAAACATTTTAGGCTTTCTCAGGTAAGTTTTAGCAAACTCCAGCCTGACTTTTTCATGTCTCGGGGTAAGAAGTGGGGTCTTCCTGGGTCTCCTACTATACAGTCCCTTTTCATTCAGACACCGACGGATAGTACGGGTTGACACTGTTGTACCCTCGGACTGCACGGCAGCTTGAACTTGTTTAGATGTTAGTCGAGGTTCTTTATCCACCATCCGCACAATCTTGCGTTGAAATCTCTCGTCAATTTTTCTTTTCCGTCCACATCTAGGGAAGTTAGCCACAGTGCCATGGGCTTTAAACGTCTTGATGACACTGCGCACGGTAGACACAGGAACATTCAGGTCTTTGAAGATGGACTTGTAGCCTTGAGATTGCTCATGCTTCCTCACAATTTGGTTTCTCAAGTCCTCAGACAGTTCTTTGGTCTTTTTTCTTTTCTCCATGCTCAATGTGGTACACACAAGGACACAGGACAGAGGTTGAGTCAACTTTAATCCATGTCAACTGGCTGCAAGTGTGATTTAGTTTTTGCCTACACCTGTTAGGTGCCACGGGTAAGTTACAGGTGCTGTTAATTACACAAATTAGAGAAGCATCACATGATTTTTCTAAGGGTGCCAATACTTTTGTTCACCCCTTTTTTATGTTTGGTGTGGAATTATATCCAATTTGGCTTTGGGACAAATCTTTTCGTGTTTTTTTCATTGAAGACAAATTAAATGAAGATAATAATACCAAAGAATTTGTGATTGCAGTCATTTTGAGGAAGAAACTGAGTATTATCTGACAGAATTGCAGGGGTGTCAATACTTTTGGCCATGACTGTAAGTGTCATCCAGAGTCTGCAGCATCTGTTAGACACACATTATAATACACATGTTTGTTATGATGTTATAGTATTTTTATTAGCATTTAATAGATATTATAATATAGGATACATAAGATGATATATTTATGGGTGGATGGATGAATACATAAAATACAGGATGGACAGATTTATAGATAGATGATAAATAAATACACCGACGTGTGAGAGATAGATAATGGAAAAATGTTTTTAAGCCCATATATTTGGTGCACAGTATAAGGAACAGTTAAAGGAATAATGAAACTTTGGGATTTATACCATGTCCAACAGATGTTGCAGACTCTGGATGCCTTGCTGTGAGTGTCACTGAGGAGTGATGATGATGATCCATGGAAAGTTTCAGGGGACAGGAAGCTACCATGTTCCTATGGGGGAGGAGAGACCATGCAGAGCTAAATCGATCAGTATGGTGATTTGCCTGTGCTCCTAGCCTCACAATAACAGTACACATTTTGCATCATCGCATAGCAGAGGAGTACAATGTGTATTTGTGCCTGCTTGGTAACATGATTATTATTTCAAGCCTGGAGCCTCTGTCACATAGGATAGTATAGCAGGGCTGGATTGTAGTATAAGCATGGGGCTGACAGCCACACCCACTGCCACATCCGCTACCCATACAGAAGTGTTATGATGTTCGAATGTAGGATGATCCTGCAGCTCCCAGCATCCACGGCCCCGACACACCTCCTCCTCTCTGCTGCTGCATGAAGATGCCAAGCTTCGTCCCCTGGCCGCCAGGCAACACCCCCTCCCCATACAGAAGTGTGAAGGGGCTTAAATGTAGGATGATCCTGGAGCACCCAGCATCCATGCCCTCAACACACCTACTGCTCACTGCAGCTGCATAAAGCTGCCAGGCTGAAATGTTATGTCACCTGAGGGGGAGTCACAGCTGAGGAGCAGGTATGATTTTATTGAATTATAAGCGATGAATAGCTCCTAGGACTGTAGTGCTCAGCTCTGCTTCATCATGTAGCAGGGCAGGAACTGTACTAAAAAGTATTCTCCCCCCAGGGTTCCCCCTTAATTCAATCCAAATTTAATAAATAAATTATTTTTTGATTGTACATTTCTAACGCTCAGCTGATGAGACACACACAAACAAAAGGTGCAGGAGTTGCAATCTCACCTGGGCCCAGGACCCTGGGGAACCTGAAAAAGTTCTTTTGGCCTACATAAAAAGATCAATGTTATTAAAAGACTTGCAATAATCAGGGGCCCCATTGGAGCCTTTGCTTTGGGACCCATGAGCTTCAAGTTATGCCACTGAACACACAATTTACATTTAGAAATAGGAAATCCCTTCTTGCTAATTTTACTAGCATATAAAGCTTAATGGAGCCATTGGGTATTTGGATATAAGTTTAATGGGTTGCTAGAGCTTGATTTAGCTTTGTAAATGCTTAATTGAACACATATATTTTTACAGAGGTCTGACACACAAGTTCCAGAGGAAGGTTACAAAGTAATAATTATCAACATAATTCATTTATAATGTTTCAGAATATGACACAGTGTTCTAACACAGACAGGAAGAGCTATCTGCATGTCAGAACTGCATGTCATAATATTGTAGCTATGACTTTACACAAGTCCAAGTTCATTTCTTTACTGAATAATTAAAAGTCTGTAATCAATTAATTAAAGCAGTAATTGGATAAAAGAGGCTGTCAGGACCAATGCAAAAACTTACAATAGGAGAGGGATCATGCTGCTGCTTTATTCAGTGCACAAAGGATCACCTAGACTAGACAAAGTTAGCAATGATTAGGGCCACGTCAGGGAGGACTTTAAACCCTTTATTCAATCAAAGTTGGTGAAAAACTAAAATGTATTAGAAAGTTTTCTTTTATTAGTCAATGAATGAAATCAATATCCATATTTTCAAATATCTTTAAAATGACTTTCATATCTCCCATATAGACATAAACACAAAATATTACATACTGACTATTGACCCCCAGAGGAAGCTTGCATGTTCTTTTAAGATTGAGTTCAACTTAGTAACTATATTCTGTAAATGCCAATGCTCACTCTCGTTTGGCTCCAGACAGCCAGGATGTATTTTTTAACATAAATGAGAAAAAACACCGATGTGATCCATCATCTTTTCAAGTTCTTTATTCTATAAGAAAGAATAAAATCATCTCAGCGCCCTAGTAGGGACAGCTCTCCCTGCTAGGGTGCTGAGATGATTTTATTCTTTCTTATGGAATAAAGAACTTGAAGAGATGATGGATCGCATCAGTGTTTTTTCTCATTTTTGCTGATTCAGGCGGTTGCCAAGCCGTCACATTGGTGCAGGAGTCCGTGAGTAATTGGCTGTGGAGCAGCTCTCCCCCTTCCCTGTTCCTCACTTTATATTGTATTTTTTAACACCATGTCTGTGCATGCATAGTTCTATATCAAAAATTGAAAATTTGACCAATTTAATTTACTAGATGAGTGCCCGATGCTATCACATCAGGATAGTGTTGATGTTCTGATGGGGGCAGGCTCAGTGGTGCTGGAGGTTGCAGCCATCTCTTCCCCTGTGCATTCTCTCCCCATCTGCTTTCTCTCTCCTTCCTGTGTACTGTCTCTATCCCTTCTGCGCTGTATTCTCCCCTCTGTATTCTCTCTATTGACCTGCCTACCCCCTGTGCGCTCTCCCCCTGTGTGCAGTCTTTTACCCTCTGCATTCTCTCTATTGACTTGTCTCCCCCCTGTGTGCTGTCTCTCTCCCTCCCGTGTGCTCTCCCCTGTGTTCTGTCTTCTCCTTATGTGCGCTCTCTATTGAGCTATCTTTCCCCTGTGTGCTCACCCCTGTGTGTGCTCTCTTCCTCCTATGCACTCTCTATGTCCCCCATGTGTTCTCTCTCCCATTTGTGTGCTCTCTTCCCCTGTGCATTTTCTCTGCCCCCGTGTGCTGTCTCTGCCCCCTGTGCACTTTCTTCCCCCATGTGCTCTCTCTTCCCCTTGTGTACTCTCTCTCCCCCTGTGCACTTCACTCTTGTGCACTGTCTCTCCCCTTGTGTTCTCTCTGTTCACTCTGTGCACTCTCCCTTCCCACTGTGAGCTCTCTCTACCCTAGTGCCCTACCATTGCCCCCTGTGCACTCCCCCCTTTGTGCATTGTTCCCCTTGTGCTGCCAGTAAGTGCTACCTTTTTCTATCACATAACAATCTCCATAATCTTTCACCACGAATAATCCGATCACTGATGAGCTCCACCCCTTCCTGTACTGATAACATGGCGGTGACATAATCACAGGTTCTTGACCTCTTGTCTACTAAGTTCAGCTGCCTGGTCACATGACAGTGACATCATCAGATGTCCTCCTGCTCCCGCAGTGCTACTATACCCAGGAGAAGGACCTGTGTTGATGTCACCACCTTGTGATCAGTACAGGAGGGGGTGAAGCTCAGCATAGATTGGATTAGTCGTAGTAAAGGACCTGTAGAAATGTGACATGTCATGTGACATGTCATATGTGCATGGGAGATTGTGGCTGCCATGTTTGGACACCCACTCCACTTCTGCGCATGACAGAGTGTCCAAAGATTGTGGGTGCATGTGTATTCATGCCACCGCCATGTGTGTTCACTGTCATGCGCAGTAGTGGTGCTTCAAACATGGCAGCTACATGTGCAGGGCTCACAGGCAGTGAAGCAGCTGTGGGAACAGCGGCGGAGGTGACAGAGAAATAGGATGTGGCGGCAGAGGCGGACCTAGACCTTGAGAATAGCAGCAGTGTATTTACACATCACTTGGGTGTGCCAATATGGCAGCTGATTTCTTTTTTTGTCTTTCAGGTGGACCAATTAGGTACCTGTCAGGTGGACCAATCAGGTGCTCGGGTAAATCCGTACACTTCATATCCCAAGGCAATTATGTAAGTAGATAAAGCCTTTCATCCTTGCCCCACATTAATGATTGACATGGCTCATTCTTTTTTATGTTAGTTTGTGCTAAATTTGATGGCATTGAAAAAACACTTTATAGATTGATATATTGTTGTATTGGTGGCTTGGTACACTGTACATACAAATATTGCTGGGGAGGGGGTCAAAATAGAACCTATTTACCACATCATTAATAAAATGTAACAATTACATTTTATTTTAAATATTTAAATAAAAAATAAAATTACTTTCAATTATAATGTAAATGTTAAGACAGAATAGGGTTGTAGCACTAATAGACTGCAGTGAACATTTGAAGGGATTCTCCAGTCTAAATCCCTAAGTCTGAAGTCACTCTTAAGTGACTGCAGACATAAGAATTATCACATCACATGCACTGTGCGGTTTGAGGATTCTCCAGTGTAAGCACTGGGAATGGAGGCCATGCAACTACAAGTATGCGATATGCATACTCGGCGTCATAATATGACTTAACTGATTCTGACGTGCTCAATGTATGTAAATTGCATGAGGCTGTAAACTGTCTAGTCGGATTCTAGTATATCATGTATCTTGTGGTCATATGACTGCCATTACTGACGCTGACCTCGGAAAATCCTCACAGTACACAGTGTGCATGATGAGAGAATTCACAAGTTTTCATTCACATAAATTGACTGTAGATTTGTTATTTTAGAGCATACAATCTCTTTGACTATTTAACACACAATTAGAGAGTTCATTGCAGATCAAAAGGAAAAGGAAAAAGAAAATGTTATATATCACTACAGTATCCTCAGATAAATCATGGGGAGGGAACACCATTTGACCAGTGTATTTAATATTCCTTAGATCCTCCTTATTACTTACAATCAATTCCAAAGAAGTTTAAAGGCAAACCTTTAGGAAGTTAAATAGCTGGAAACATATAGGTGAGATGATGACTTGACCAAAGAGCAATCAGGTCACTGATTCTTGCGCTTGTGTGTTATTGCACTCTTCATTCCTATCTACTGTATACTTCTTATCATGTGCTCCACTCATCCTCAGATCAACTTTGAGTCAAACTAACTGAAATTTGCAGGTTATGGGGATGTTAACATTTTGAAATTCGACTTGTAAGGGTTACAAAACAACCAAACAGCTGGCATCATTTCACACATTACTAAAGAGATATCAGTCTCACTTGCCATCAGGCATGGCTGAGTGGGCTTCCCCATATTGCCATGAGGTTGTCACATCATAAGATTTAGTGTGGGGACTGACTATATCAGGGACTAGTAGAGACGAGAGGCAGGAAAGCAGTTACCATTTTAGTGTTCTAGAGCTTAGCTATAGGATGTAATAGCACACAGCTCATCATTACAATTAAGTGATAAAAAAGCCTAAATCTGATTGTGATGTATTACTACAGTGCTGAGTGCTGGAAAAACATTGAAAATGGATGTAGTAAAATAATAATAATAATAATAATAATAATAATAATAAAAAGAAGAAGAAGAAGAACAAAAACACGAACATAATAAAACAAGAACATTTATGACAATACAGTACTCATTGCATTCACATAGTGATCTTGACAGACTCTACCTGCCAAGAAAATCAGGATGAGGAGGGCTTTTGAAAGTGAAGCAAACTGTAGAAGAAGAAAAACATGCACAGGCAGATTATGTGAATGATAGTGGAGAACAAGCCTTGATGGAAGTTAACAACCGAAGACTTCTTAAAGTACAACAGACAAAGAAAGAATACCGTAAAAACGCAAGTCAGAATTGAAAAATCAACCACATACTCTAAATGTTGACTGTGCAAGGAAGTAGATGAGACAATGGATCATATACTGAGCTGCTGCAAGAAGATCGCGCAGACAGATTACAAGCGAAGGTATAATACAGTTGCTCAGATGATTCACTAAAACTTGTGCCACAATTACCATCTTCCTGTCACAAAGAACTGGTGGGATCATAAACCTGAAAAGGTTATTGAAAATGAACATGAACAACTACTATGGGACTTCCAAATTCAGACTGATAAAGTCTTGGAACAGAATACTCCAGACCTTACCATTGTAAGAAAAAAAGAAGAGTGGATCGTCGATGTGGCAATACCAGGAGACAGCAGGATTTAGAACAGGGGTGGGGAACTCCAGTCCTCGAGGGCCGCAAACAGTTCAGGTTTTCACGATTTCCTTAGTATTGCACAGGGATTGGAATCATCACCAGTGCAAGTGATTATGTTATCACCTGTGCAATACTAAGGAAATCCTGAAAACATGCACTGTTTGCGGCCCTCGAGGACTGGAGTTCCCCACCCCTGATTTAGAAGAAACAACTTGAAAAACTGACATGATATGAGGATTTAAAGATAGAACTGCAAAGACTCTGGCACAAGCCAGTAAATGTGGTCCCAGTGGTGATTGGCACACTAGGTGCTGTGCCTAAAAACCTTGGCCAGCACTTGAAAACAATTGGAGTTGACAAAATAACAATCTGTCAGCTACAAAAGGCAACAGGCCACCTAACTGGGCTCTACATGCGTCATTCGCCGATATATCATGCAGTCCTAGACGCTTGGGGAGTGTCCGACTAGTGGTTTAATATAAAATCAAGCATAATCATCTTATTTGCTGTGTGTAACTGTTGTTTATGTACAATAATAATAATACATTGATTCACGTGATATGGAAATGCTGGAACCGCAGAGTATGTGGGACTGAATTAGTTGATCTGTAATACTACAGTAGAGCACCTTAACAACACCATTTTTATATCCTTTGCACACTAAAAACAAAGAATACATTTTAATTCTCCTCGGTCTTTATTTTCTGTTTGCTTTAATTTCTTAATAGGGGTTCAATACAGTACTAGAATTCCTGAGAGTATTAGACTTGTTTATTCTCAATTAAAGACTTTTCAGGATTGAGATTCGTAGCAAATTTATTTGAAGAAAATGTAATTTTTGTGGGAAATTTGGATTCAATTTGCCTATCTCCATATACTAATATAAATAACCACTAGAGTAGTAATATAACAACTGCTAGAGAGGGAATTCATATCCATATGTGGCTTTGTGTAATTATTAAAAAAAAATTCTCGAGGTAGAGAAAGCTACAGTAGAACCTTAAACATCAGTTGATCGCAACACTGGTTACTGTTAGAAACGTTATCTTTAAAATTATGTATTGCTGTGTTCAGATTTTAATGTATCATTGTACTCTTTATTCTGCAGATTTACATTTCGAGAAGGCACATTATTAGAATATGTCTTTTGGAAATAAAGTTATAGTCTCATAATTTAATGTCTCCTCTTACACTAAAGCAAAGGTTAAACTTTGCTTAGCTAATGACTGTTTGAAGTGCCTCATCGCTGACACCACTCACAAGTTGGTCTCTTAATTGGGACTCTAAACCGGTGTTGCAATTGGTATCCCTGACAATCTGGGTAGTTAAGCAATGTAAACCACAAACCTTTTTTCTGGAAGGTGAATTCTTTTGTTAAATAGATTGTCTTAAAGTTTTAGATACAACTGTAGCAAAATAATTTTGTAAAGGCACACCAGAAATATCATAGAGCAGACACTATCAGATGTCTTGAGGGCATATGACACTCAGCAGTACAGATAGTTTCTGAACAGTATTAGACACTTTATTTGATTCTAGGTAAAATATGAGCATATAAAGATGGTTTGAAGGTCCTCCATATGACCTAAAGTACTCATTTTAATAGTGCAGTGTTACATAGGTAAAGCAGTGTAGTGACTGGAAATCAATATTTAGATAAGAAGGTAAGAGACGGCACTCACCGCTTGTATGGTTGTATTTGCAGCTTCTTTATTTCATCCTTGCAGGTTACAGGTTACAGACAGAGGTGGAGGGAGGGGGTGCGGAGGTGGACGACGGGCGCTCCGTTTCGCACTGAATGTGCTTCAATATTTTCTTTAATCGACTAAACTCTAGATTATGTTATTACTCAAACCAATTCCATCCTTGATGCCATTATGTTATGTTTTGAGTTAATAAATAAGGCTGTAAAAGAAAAGACAACAATAGTATGTCTTCTTTTTATGAAGGACGTACCAAGAATAAATATGTTTTAAAAAACTTTGCTTTTAGGGGGTCTAAAAACAGCATCCAAAAGAGGAAGAGGTTCCACGATGGCTACAGATTAAAAGAGAAATGACAGGCAATTAAAAATATATATCAATGGCAAAATTGTTTAATTTTGTATCTTGAATTAATATTATTAGTATGTAATATATCTCTGTGTTATAATTTGTTAATACATATAATGGTAATGGTGATCCCCTTGATGAAGTCACTGCGGTGACTTGGCGCGTGGGGCGCTGAGGGGTCCCTTGCTGTTGGATCATAGGCCATAGGTAATTGGCCTCTATACACTTGAATGAGCTTGACTTTAGTATAAGTTTCTTTTCACTCTCTGAGTTTTCATTTGTCTTATCTCATTACCTGGTGCAGGATTGTGGAGTGCAGGTCTCTCAACACAGGGTATGTAGCTTATATGAATCATAACCCTGATGAGCTTCTGGCTTATCAGAGCCGCGCTTTTGCCACCAAAGCTGCGCCCTTATACATAAAATGCTATTGGATTAACACAAGCCTAGTTGCACTTTATATTTATGTGTACCTGGTGCAAAGTATGACTATATAATGTATGTTGGGTAATTGACCTGCATTTGTCATTAAGTACATCTTATGACCTTTTCCCACTATTTGCACTATGTTGTGATTGTTAAAGAGTTTTGGAATAGTCTGGCTCATTGTGATCTTTTGAATATTTGGTAAAGTATATTGGTCCCTACAGCAAGGGATTACTTCTCCCTCTTTAGCATGTAGGCTTTCAGCCTTTTTAAATGTTTTCATTGAATTTTGTATAATGTGTGCAGTGTTTTCTACTAAGAAAATTTGATATTTATTAACCCAGAGGTGATCGCTCATTTATAACATATCTCTTTCTCTCTTTGAAAACCATATAATGGTAATGAGACATTTACACCAAACAGTTAAACTAATGCACATTATTTAAAAACTTTTTATAAACTATTAAGGTACCTTTACACGCCGCCACTGTGCCTAGCAACAGGTATGAACCGCACGTGCACGCGCACGTTTTTGACGGTTGATACCGATCGCCGATGCCGTATGTATACCATTGCGTTGTCAACTGAAGGTATCTTTGTTCCCCGGAAGTTCCGACAGATCCTACGGATAACTTCCTGTTGAATACCTTCGCTGCTTCACACACCGCTATCCACAAAGGAATATGGGCGTACATCTTTCACGCCGCAAGTACATAGGCGTGACAGAGTTGTGCATTCTGTGACGCTAATATGCTGATTGGACAACGCAATAGCATCCTGATTGGCCAGCCTGCGCAGGAAGGCTGGCTAATACATGATGCCATTCCAATTGTGGAGTGTGAATGGACAGCTCTTTAAATATGGCGCCCTGTGCAGTACCCCCCACCAATGATCGCTGATGGGGCGTGGTATCCATGAGGCTGTGTCACGCCCCTGGGAATTCACTAGGTGACGCAAATTCCATCCCTGTGCCCCGTTTAGACGCCACTACCATGGCAATTGTGCCTTTGTGTTGCCTTGGGTTTTTGAGCACGGCTCAGAAACAGGTGTCCGAGTCAACTGCGGGTAACGCGATCAACTTCCCAATTTACACGCCGCCATTTCGTAGCAATTTCAAGGCAACAGGCACAAAAATTCCCATTGCCAGGCAGTTGCTACCACGCAGTGGCGGCGTGTAAAGGTACCTTTAGAACCAATGATTGCCAGAAGATAGAATGTCACTCTCTGGTATGTAATATAGGAAGGAATTGCCAGAGACCTGTACGTCTATTTCATCCTTCATTTAAGACGTGTTAAAAATGGACAGGACTGAATGCTGGACGCGTTCCGGGGAGGCACCCCTTTAGTCCTCAGCATAACAAATAAAACTATTCCACGTGTATTTAAAATAAAAACTGCCCATTATTTGCAGGTAACACAAATAAAATTAGGATTCATTTTAACCCTTATGATGCCGGATTCAGAGTAATAGAACATATGTCAGATGCATAACATGCAATATATGATATATAGAAATATGTAAAAAGGAAAAGATTATATATTCAAGTTGTTATGTGGTATAGAGAATTTTATATTATTTTATTGTTTTTTATTTTTTATTTTATATTTTTATTTTTTACCTTTATTTATGTATTTATTACTCTTTCATATTTATTTGTTATTTTTTATTATACTTTGTTTGTTCTGTATACATTCAATTATGAGAATATACAAAAACAAGAAATATATATAAAAAATCCACTATAAAGATCGCATACAATTGTGTGACTGACTGTCCACAAATGATATAAACTTGTATGTTTTCCATTTATTGGTACAAGTTACGGTAATTTATGTATCGTATGTATAAATCTGATTGCATTTAGATGTAATTGTATATGCATATGTGTGTGTAGTTACTAGGAAGTTGGAGTGTATAGGATCAATAAAAATAGGACAGATTGTTTCTGTAGTTTAACCCATTGGGAGTTCGAGAATCCAGACGTAGAATCCAATGAAGTACCCTATTATGGAGTAATCTACCCCAATCTCCGCCCCTATATGGGCAGGTGACACGTTCTATGCCTTTTACACTAAGAGATGTCAAATCTCCACAGTGTATATCTTTGAAATGACGTGATAGTCCAGATATACCCGTTCTATAGGTGCCAGAGTTGGGATTAGCAGCAGTGATGTGTTCAGAAAGTCTCCTTTTCAATGGACGACTGGTGCAACCCACGCAATCTTTGTTACATGAGTTGCAAGCAGGGCCGCACCGTCCATGAGCCAGTGTGAGTGCAAAGGATCAAGCGGCAAGATGAGTCAGAAGACAGGAGGCGGCACTGTGACCTGCACTCAGTCAGAGATAATGTGATGAGTGCCGAGGTGCCCTGCTCCTGCAATACAGTGTTTGCGGTTAGTCACTCACTGTTTGTGTGCTCTGAAGATGAGAAGAAAAGCTGTGTGTGATCGGGATGAGAGGGGTTTAGGGAGGGGGCTGGTTGTAAATGAATGTTGCAGAGCTGTGTATGTATGAGGTATATGGAGTGGAGCTGAGTGTACGAGGTGTACAGAGTGGAGGTGCGTGTGTACGAGGTGTAAGGAGTGGAGCTGTGTATGTATGAGTTGTGCGGAGCGGAGCGGAGCCATGTGTGTATGAGGTGTACAGAGCAGAGCTGAGTGTGTATGAGGTGTACAGAGCAGATCCTCATGTGTACAAGGTGTACGGAGCGGAGCCGTGTGTGTACAAGGTGTACGGAGCGGAGCCGAGTGTGTGTGAGGTGTACAGAGCGGAGCCGCGTGTGTACGAGGTGTACAGAGCAGAGCCGCATGTGTACGAGGTGTACGGAGCGGAGCCGAGTGTGTGTGAGGTGTACAGAGCGGAGCTGTGTGTGTACGAGGTGTACAGAGCAGAGCCGCATGTGTACGAGGTGTACAGAGTGGAGCCGTGTGTGTACAAGGTGTACAGAGCGGAGCCGCGTGTGTACGAGGTTTATGGAGTGGATCCGAGTGTGTACGAGGTGTACAGAGCGGAGCCGAGTGTGTAGGAGGTGTACGAAGCGGAGCCGAGTGTGTGTGAGGTGGACGGAGCAGAGCCGCGTGTGTATGAGGTGTACAGAGCGGAGCCGTGTGTGTACAAGGTGTACAGAGCGGAGCCGAGTGTGTACGAGGTGTACAGAGCAGTGCCGCGTGTGTACGAGGTGTACAGAGCGGAGCCGTGTGTGTACGAGGTGTACAGAGCGGAGCCGCGTGTGTACGAGGTGTATGGAGTGAAGCCACGTGTGTACGTTGCAGAACTGAGAGTGTACAAGGTGTACGGATCGGAGCTGTGCTTGTACAAGGTGAACGGAGCGGAGCTGATAGTGTACAAGGTGTACGGAGTGGAGCTGCACTTGTACGAGGTGTACAGAGAGGAGCTGAGAGTGTACGAGGTGTACGGAGAGGAGCTGAGTGTGTATGAGGTGCACGGAGCTGAGCTGCGCTTGTACAAGGTGTAAGGAGTGGAGATGAGAGTGTACGAGATGTACGAATCGGAGCTGCGCTTGTACAAGGTGTACAGAGCGGAGCCACATGTGTACGAGGTGTACGGAATGGAGCCGAGTGTGTGTGAGGTGTACAGAGCGGAGCTGCGTGTGTACGAGGTGTACAGAGCAGAACCGCATGTGTACGAGGTGTACAGAGTGGAGCCGTGTGTGTACAAGGTGTACAGAGCGGAGCCGCGTGTGTACGAGGTTTATGGAGTGGATCCGAGTGTGTACGAGGTGTACAGAGCGGAGCCGAGTGTGTAGGAGGTGTACGAAGCGGAGCCGAGTGTGTGTGAGGTGTACGGAGCAGAGCCGCGTGTGCACGAGGTGTACAGAGCGGAGCCGTGTGTGTACAAGGTGTACAGAGCGGAGCCGAGTGTGTACGAGGTGTACAGAGCAGTGCCACGTGTGTACGAGGTGTACAGAGCGGAGCCGTGTGTGTACGAGGTGTACAGAGCGGAGCCGCGTGTGTACGAGGTGTATGGAGTGAAGCCACGTGTGTACGTTGCAGAACTGAGAGTGTACAAGGTGTACGGATCGGAGCTGTGCTTGTACAAGGTGAACGGAGCGGAGCTGAGAGTGTACAAGGTGTACGGAGTGGAGCTGCACTTGTACGAGGTGTACAGAGAGGAGCTGAGAGTGTACGAGGTGTACGGAGAGGAGCCGAGTGTGTATGAGGTGTACGGAGCTGAGCTGCGCTTGTACAAGGTGTAAGGAGTGGAGATGAGAGTGTACGAGATGTACGAATCGGAGCTGCGCTTGTACAAGGTGTACAGAGCGGAGCTGAGAGTGTACGAGGTGTACGGAGTGGAGCTGCTCTTGTACGAGGTGTACAGAGCAGAGCTGTATGTGTACGACGTGTACGGAGCGGAGACCAGTGTACAGTGTGTTAAAGGTGTACGGAGCGGAGCTGTATGTGTACGAGGTGTACGGAGCAGAGCCCAGTATGTACAAGGTATACGGAGCGGAACCATGTGTGTACGAGGCGTATGGAGCAGAGCCGTGTGTGCAAGGCGTTCGCAGCGGAGCCGCGTGTGTATGAAGCAGAGCCACGTATGTACTAGGTGTATGGAGTGGAGCCATATGTGTATGAGGTGTACGGAGCAGAGCCACGTGTGTACGAGGTGTACAGAGCGGAGCCACGTGTGTACGAGGTGTACAGAGCGGAGCCACGTGTGTACAAGGTGTACAGAGCGGAGCCACTTGTGTACAAGGTGTACAGAGCAGACCCGCTTGTGTACGAGGCGTACGGAGCAGAGCCGCGTGTGTACGAGGTGTACGGAGCAGAGCCGCTTGTGTACGAGGCGTACGTGGTGTACGGAGCTGAGTGTGTACTAGGTGTAAGGAGCGGAGCCATGTGTGTACCAGTGGTGGCCCCGCGAACATGCCGCTCCTATAGTCCCGGCCGCCTCTGCCGGCAGCATTCTTCTCCCGAGTCCTGGCCGCCGCTGTCTACCCCTCTGCAACTCAGCACGGCGGGGAACAATGATGTCATTCCCTGCTGAGGAGAAGAGGTATATACTTTTTATTTTTTTAATAGTTTTTTTTAGTGAGTACATTGATAGGACACTATGTAATGTATAATATAATATAGGAGGACAATAGGTGTGCACTATACTATATGGAGAACTATTGTGGCCAATTATATTATATGGAAGACTATGGGGGTGCATTATACTAAAAGGAAGGCTATAGGGGATGCATTATACTATATGGAGGACAATAGGTGTGCACTATACTATATGGAGAACTATTGTGGCCAATTATATTATATGGAAGACTATGGGGGTGCATTATACTATAAGGAAGGCTATAGGGGATGCATTATACTATATGGAGGACTATGGGGGTCCAATATGCTGTATGAAGAGAGCTATGGGGGTGCAGTATGCTATATGGATTTGCATTATGCTATATGGAGGACTGTGGGTCTTCATTATTCTATATGGTGGACTGTGGAGGTGCAATATGCTATATGAAGGACTGTGGGGTGCATTATACTATTTGGAGGACTGTGGGGGTGCATTCATCTATATGGAGGACTTTGGGGGTGATTATTCTATATGGAGGACTGTGGGGATGCATTATTCTATATGGAGGACTGTGGGGTGCATTATACTACATGGAGGAGTGTGGGGGTGCATTATTTTATATCGAGTACTGTGGGGGTGAATTGTTCTCTATGGAGGTCATGGCGGTGCAATATGCTACTTAGAGGACTACGGGGTGCAATATACTATATAGAGGACTGTGGGGGTGCAGTTTTCTATATCGAGGACTGTGAGGGTGCATTCTATTTTATAGAAGACTATGGGGGTGCATAGTAGGAGGAAAATTACTTTGTAAAGGCTAACATGTTGTGAGAGATGTACCTATGTGACCCAGCCAAATATTGTTTTTGTTGGGGGGTGCCCAATTAGAACGTCTGGTCTGGGTCTCCATGATTTCTATGATGCAGGATGCATTGTCCCTCTGCTGCAGGACTGATTGGCCATAACTTAGGCTGGTTTCAGATTTGCGTTTGTGTCTGCATGCGCAGGGCATGCAAACGCAAACGCAGGGCAAACGCTGTCATACTGATGTGAACACAGCGGAGATTCTCCGCATGCGTTCACATCAGTATGGTGCCCGGCCAGCCAATCAGCGATCTAGACGGCAGCCGGGAGGTGAAGATCTGTGGCGCAGATCCTCCTCCTCCCGGCCGCCGCAGACGAAATTTCAGTGTGATCCGCAGCGTTCTCCTGCGCTGCCATGCGGAGGACACTGCGGATCCATTGAGATCCATGCATTGTTTTCTGCGCTTGTGGGCACTTGCCGATAAAACAAGCGCCTGTGAACGCACAAAAAATGCAACATTTTGCATTTGGAGGGCGGAGGAGGGCGTATAAATTATGCGCATCCAAATGGAACCGCTCCCATGTTAAACATAGGAACGCAGTGCGCATGCGTTTGGCTGCGTTCTGTTACACTTGCGTTTCGAACGCAAATGTGAAACCACCCTTACACACCAGGTCCAGTACTGCCACTCGGTACATTCAGGCATCCAGCCTTGTTTCTCCTGAGCAGCGGTTGGTCGGTGGTGCTCTTCCCCCTTCCTGCTCCCATATCCTTTGCTCAACCCAATAGGAAGGACCCTGTTATTAATTACTTAAAGACAGCCCCGTGTGTGGCGCTTGTGATTGGCTAAGCAATTCGGGAGTAAGTGTGGACTGTTGGATGGAGGAGAAGCGCCATTTTACTAACTTAGTGCAGTGGCAGCTTGTTGATGTTCAGACTGCAGGTTGTTACCTGTGGTGTGTGGACGGTGCGGCATGGTGACTTGTCTGAATATTCAGTGCCAGGCAGCGGTCCAGAGTTTTGCAGGTGTGTGCCAGAGGATGGCAATCAGTGCTGCCTCCTGAGCTATAAGGATGCAGGACTGTGTCTGAATACAGGACCACCGCTCTGACAGTCGTCATTATGTGTCTAAATGCTTGTGCCAAGCTGTCATTGCCATTAACGATTCTTGTTCTGGATTCTTCTGTGTGGTTCTTGTATGTGCATGTGATGGTGCTGACATCCTTGTGTGGACATCTTTTTTTCTGTTTCTGTAAACTAAAATGTCCACTATTTTGCTCATTTACACAGGATAAATATAAATCTGTGTGAACCAGATTTAGTTTTATCAATTAAAAAATTTACTGGCCTGGGGGGGGGGGCTCTTTTACTACCTGGCATCTGGCAGGGCGGGCACTCTTTCGTGAGTGACAGTTTTGGTGAGTAGCAAATCTATATTATTATTAGTAGAAATATAAAGCTAAGCACAAGTTCTTCTTTAACACATTCAGCTATTGGTGATTTGTTTTGAGTTTACACTTTTATCTACATATGGAGGTGACAGTACATTTAAGCATGCACATGGTGCTGGACAGTGAGAAGCCATGATTAACAGATCTGCTCAAAAAGCAGCCAATGGTGGGGGCTGGTTATATTGCAAGATATATAACAGCAGTTTGTAAGGATTTTAGAGGGAGGAGGAGAGAGGTGAACAGCTAACTGTTGTATGGATATCAATAACCTGAAGAGAGGTGTAGAGATGTTTGAAATTCCCTGAATGTAATTACTGCCTGCGCTCCATGGGAACTGTTTAAGGCAAAAACTCTCATTGCAGGAGAATGAAAGTAGATCTAAAAAGCAAGTCAATTGCAAACTTGCTTATTTTCCTGCTAGCTAACTACCTTAAGCAATTTAATGACTTGAGAATACCATTTTAAGGAAGTTTCTGGTTTTAGTAAAATATTGTTCCCATGTACAGTTCTGTAAATCCATCTACATTGTCAAAAACGCTAAGCTCAATAATTGGCTGCAGTGCTGTCAATTTGATGTCAGCCCTGCAGACAACAATATAGATTAGGGCAGTGTCAGGGAGACGCAGTGATGGACCTGAAGAGGGTAATTAATCCAGAACTTGTTTTATTATACTAAACTAAACTTGAGGACAATAGTTTACTAAAACCTAAAAACCCTTTTAGTGTTTTGCATTACAAAAAGAAATTTATTAAAGACAAGATCACACAAAAACTCACTATTCTGACTTCCAGAAAATTGATAGTATTTATTCAGTTGAAACCAGAAATTTAAATACGCTATATGAAAAGACACATTTGCTTGTTTTTCTCAGTATATGGCATGAAATCAGAATACCGTATATACTCGTGTATAAGCCGACCCGTGTATAAGCCGACCCCCCTACTTTTGCCCCCAAAACCTGGGAAAATCTATTGACTCGTGTATAAGCCAAGGGTGGACCCCAGCACAGGTATACAGCCCCCAGCAGTGTGGTATACAGCAGCCTCAGAGGTATATACAGCAGCCCCAGTGGTAGTATACAGCAGCAGCCCCAGTGGTATATACAGCAGCAGCCCAGTGGTATATACAGCCCCAGTGGTAGTATACACGCAGCCCCAGTAGTATATACAGCCCCAGTGGTATATACAGCCCCAGTGGTAGTATACACGCAGCCCCAGTAGTATATACAGCCCCAGTGGTATATACAGCCCCAGTGGTAGTATACACGCAGCCCCAGTAGTATATACAGCCCCAGTGGTATATACAGCCCCAGTGGTAGTATACACGCAGCCCCAGTAGTATATACAGCCCCAGTGGTATATACAGCCCCAGTGGTAGAATACACGCAGCCCCAGTAGTATATACAGCCCCAGTGGTATATACAGCCCCAGTGGTAGTATACACGCAGCCCCAGTAGTATATACAGCCCCAGTGGTATATACAGCCCCAGTGGTAGTATACACGCAGCCACAGTAGTATATACAGCCCCAGTGGTAGTATACAGGGCCCCAGCAGGGCCCCAGCAGGGCCCCCCTCATAGTTTGGCACCCCCACCTCACATGATGGCCCCCCCCGCATGCAGCGCTGCGCACATACATTACCAGGATATCAGCTGTCACCCTCCGGTGGCAGATCGCGGCCCCTGGGCTCCGGGCTCCATCTTCCTCTGTGTCTTCCTGCTTTGTGGCCGCCGGGCTCATCGCGATGACATCATCATGTGAGGTGGGGGCACCAAACTTTGAGGGGGGCCTGTATGACTCGCGTATAAGCCGAGGGGGGGACTTTTCAGCCCAATTTTTGGGCTGAAAAACTCGGCTTATACGCGAGTATATACGGTAACCATTTCCCTTTTTAGGTCAATTAGGATTACCATAATTAATAATATTTATCAAGTGACATAATAATGAGAGAATGTTTTAAGGCACTTTTATTACTTTCTACAGAGTCAAAAATGTACACACTAAGATTACTATGCCTTTAAATTGATCTTAATAAATGGGTGACAGTGGCTTGTATGTGTGTTTTATTTACAATAAAGGAATTTTCTCCTTGCGTTGTATTTGTATTAAAGGATTTTTCTCTGTGTCTGTGTTTATTAACTTTTTAGTTAATGCATTGTTAATGTGAGAGTATCATAGAAGCCTCAACATTAACAATTCAGGGGTTGATGACAGCTGACAGTTCTAATCTGTCATTAACCCTTTCTGATACTTTGATTGCCAATGCACCAGGGCAGCAGAAAGAGCCGGGGTGAAGAGCCATGATTGGCGCATTTTATGGAGGTACCAGTTCTGGGGTGGATGCTGACTGCTATTTCTAAGGTGGTGAGAGCTCATTAAAGATGGCCCTTCCCAACCTGAGAATACCAGACCCCAGCTGTCAGCTTTACTTTGGCTGCTAATCCAAAATGGGGGGTACCCTATGCCATTTTTTTAAAAAAATTATGTGATTGTTTATAAATAATGAATTTGAAAAAAAAAAAAATCTAGGGGTGACCTCTGGTTTGGAATAGAAGTCAAGGTTAAGCTGCCAGCTGTGGCCTGCAGCTGTATGCTGTACCCTAGCTGTTGTTGATAAGAAATGGGGGGCACTAAAGGGTGCAAGCTTATGAGATATAAGTGGGTGAAACATTATATCTTTGATATCTATCTATCTAAAATGAGCAAAATCAGGCAGTACTCCAGTAATTAACAAAAAAGTGGACTTTACTCAAGGCCCAAGTGGCGCAACATTTCGACCTACGCAAAAATCTTTTTCAAGGACAATGTAAGCATACAATAGTGGCCTTTAATATTATAATCTATATTATACTTAGCGAGCTGCACAAATAGGCATATTAAGTTATAATATAAGAACGTGCTGATGTTCTGGCATTATTGTATATGCAAAATTGGATGCTTGAACCATACTTGCACAGCAATAAACCTATCCTAATGCCTCACACTATGTCCCATAAAGGACACAGGAGAAGCATCAGTGTGTGGAAAACAACCACACTGGCCACACGCCCAGCATATTGCTACCACACACCACAGACTAGATACAAACGCTGTCAACCACTCCACATTCATACCAAGCTCTTTCGATTAAATATTTATGGACCTGAAGACAGACTGATCCCTACTGATAACAGAACAAAGTAATAATACAACAATATTCTACACCATACAATCAGTGGGGTGAAGTTCACCCAAAGATTATACCTAAAAGATTAAAAAAAAAAAAAAAAAAAAAAACACAATTACAGTAGCAAGGTCACATCCAAGAAAAATAACCTGTTAAGGAGCTATGTAATATTATATCCAAACATATACATTATGAATTCAAGAGAAAAGTATAAATTTGAAAATCAACATTAAGACCATCAGTTTAAGGGTTTTGAGCCCATAAATCCACCACATCTGTTTTAAGATGGCAATTGGTCTATAATGCAAATCCTAATCTGATGCCACTTTCCACTTTTATTCCGGTGTCATTTTACAGGTGCAGGGAGGAGATAGAGGACGAAGGTCAATGCCAGTTTGACACTTCTTCGGGACCGTAGTGTGTCACTTCAGATCCTCTCTTTTTTTTTCCAGCAATACATTTTTACTAAACAAATTTTTTGCAGTGCAAAATCATCAATACAATAATTTAGAGATGCAGTTTTCATGACAAAGTGTTAGTCCCAAAAATGTGTATCTATTCTAGACATGGGAGCAATAGATCTACTCAAGAGAGTATAGACACAGAGAGATGCAAGATAAAGTGTATTCATAATAACAACTTAAACAATGTGGGATTGGGGAGGCCAAAGGGTGAGAGGCCCACAAACACCAAGCATCCAAGGTAGGTTGTTTATCTGCAGCCGTTAGTGCTTGATAGTATTCAAAGCAAAAGATCGAGTTAACCCTATCGATAAATTCGGGGAGAGAGAGGGAGGAACCGAGGCCTTCCACTTTGCCGCGAGGCACAATCTGGCGGCTATTAATATGTAAGTTAGTGTCTTACGGACCTCTGGGGGGAAGATTCCCAAACCAAGGTGCAAAATGGCCATATGTGGAGTCAATGGTATAGAGGTTCCCAACACCAATCCAATCAGACAAGAGATTAAATGTCAGAAGGGGGAAATCTTGGGGCACAACCACCACATGTGTGCGAGGTGTCCCCGTCCCCCACACAGTCTCCAACAAAACGGCGAGCTATGTTCATTCATTTTAGCCAGCCTAGTTGGGGGAAGAAACCACCACAGATTAATTTTCTTTAGATTTTCTACATGAGTTATACATCTAGTGGAGCGCGATAAAGAGCTGATAGCGTCCTCCCAGTCCTCTCCACAAGAGGTAAAGTTTAAATCTCTCTCCCATCTCAGCCTGTAGTCTAAATTTAGGGGACAAGACAGCAGTAGTAAAGTTGCATAAATTGCAGAGAGGCCTTTTGTTCTGTGAGGGTCTGACAAAGAAAAATCTGAAAAGGAGAAGGTGAGGGCAGAAGCTGATGTAGATCATGACGGCAGGAATCAGTTGTCAGGAAATACCTAAGTTGTAAAAATTGTAAGAAAGCTTGTTTGAGTGTGGGGGCTCTCACGATCAGGTCATCAAACGTGATCAGTTTTCCGTCAGAGATCAAGTCACCCAGGTGCTCAACCCCCGCCCTGTTCCAAAGACCCGCATCTAGAGAAGGGATATGTAGTTGTAGGGCGGAGAAAGGAATGACCGAAACGGGTAATGTAATCCAACCCTTCGGGACCCACCTCCGACTGTCTAGAAGAGCCTGAGATGTGTTTAACAGCGGAACTCTCTTCAACGCACACAGGGACTCCGCAGCTAAGACCCGACATAAATCTCCAACCTCCAAAATATGGGTTTCAATTTGGACTCATCCCAACTGGTCCAGATGGTCAGCTGAGTTCCACCACTTCTTAGCCTCCTCCAGGATCACCGCCCTATGATAGGTTTTTAAATCCAGCACTCCCATCCCTCCTTTTTTCAATTGGAGATACATCATAGTCCTGGAAATTCAGGGTCGTTTCTTTGCCTAAATATAGGAGTTAGCTATGTTCTGGAGATTCGTTATTAGTTTATTGGGGATAGAAAGTGGAAGACAGCGGAATCAATATAAAATTTTGGGTAGCAAAAGCATTTTAAAGGCATGAATACTAGCCAATTCGTGGATGAGATGCTTATCCAGGCTATGCTGAAGCTTTTTCTTGAGGGATTCAATATTCATGGCAACGATCGAGGAGGAGGAACTTAAGGTTATGCCCAAATAGGGAATAACCCCTAAAGACCACTGAAAAGGCAAAGAGGATGCCAGCTGAACTGAAAGACAAGGAGGGACTCTAATCGGATATACTACCGATTTTGTTGCATTAAGTTTGTAGTAAGACACTTCGGTGAATGATGTGAGGTTAGACATGATCGCCGGGAAGGACTCTAACAAACTGGTGCAGGAAATAATGATACCATATAAATCAATTTTATGATCTTTGTTGCCAACTAGTATCCCCGAGATCCATGGGTCAGATCGAATAGCGACTGCCAGCGGTTCCACCACTAGGGCGAATACCACCGGGGAGAGAGGGCAACCCTGTCGGGTACCAGTAGTTATCAGAAATTTTCGAGACAAGAATTCGGAGGAGAGGACCCTAGCATTGGGATTTGAGTATAAGCTGAGTACTGCTGACAAAATAGGGCAATAAAACCCAAACAACTGCAGCACAGAACGAAGGTATCTCCAGTGCAACCTATCAAACACCTTCTCAGCATCTAGAGACAAGAGCGCACTGGGGACACCCCTCGACTCAGCTATGCCAATGAGTAGAGATGAGCGATGTTCGATTCGAATAGTTCGCCAATCTCAAATTCGAGTTGATTTTGGCGCTATTCGAGTCATTCGCCGAATTCGAACAATTTGGTTCAAATTCGGCGACTATTGAACATGTTCGATTTTGGTTCGAAAATGCGGCAGATGCGGTCAGAAAACCGCATCTGCCACATTTTGAGCCAAAATAAACATTCCCTAGAAGAAAGAAAGTGTTAAAAATAAAAAAATAATGTATGCTCACCTGTCCGCGGTCCACCGAAGCCTCCGGTATGGTCCTGTGTCTTCCAGGACCTGTGGTGACGTCAGTTCTCGCGGGAACTCCGGTCACATGACCGGAGTTCCGCGAGAACGTGACGTCACCACAGGTCCTGGAAGCACCGGACCTTGCCGGAAAGCTTAAAATAGATATTTTTATGTTTTGGACCCTTTCTTTAAGTAACTTTTACTTAAAGAAAGGGTCCGAATCATAAAAATATCTATTTTAAGCTTTCCGGCAAGGTCCGGTGCTTCCAGGACCTGTGGTGACGTCAGTTCTCGCGGGAACTCCGGTCACGTGACCGGAGTTCCCGCGAGAACTGACGTCACCACAGGTCCTGGAAGCAATAGGACCTTGCCGGAAAGCGTAAAATAGATATTTTTATGATTCGGACCCTTTCTTTTACTTAAAGAAAGGGTCCAAATCATAAAAATATCTATTTTACGCTTTCCGGCAAGGTCCTATTGCTTCCAGGACCTGTGGTGACGTCACGTTCTCGCGGGAACTCCGGTCACGTGACTGGAGTTCCCGCGAGAACTGACGTCACCACAGGTCCTGGAAGACACAGGACCATACCGGAGGCTTCGGTGGACCGCGGACAGGTGAGCATACATTATTTTTTTATTTTTTACACTTTATTTTACTTTATTTCACTTCCACAATGTATGTATATACATTGTGGAAGTGAAACAACCCCACAAGCCCGGTTTTTTCGTGTTACGGGATGTTCGACGGTGTTCGTCGAGCATTCGACGAACATTCGTCGAACACCCCGTCGATTCGGTGAATCGAATCGAACACGAACGGCGGGGTGGTGGCTCATCTCTACCAATGAGGTCTATCATGCTCCCGGAGCCGTCTTTTGCCTGTCTCCCAGCCACAAAACCCACCTGATCCGGGTCTACCAACAAGGGAAGTATGTGAGATAATCTGTTAGCTAGAATTTTGTAATAGATCTTTAGATCACAATTTAAAAGTGAAATTGGTCTATAATTTCCTGGGTAGTCGGGATCCTTCCCGGGTTTAGGAATTGTGGTGATAATAGCCTCCAACACACCTGGTGAGATGGACCCTGATGATTGCTAATATTGGAAAGCACAGAGAAGATAAGGGGCTATCTGGGTTGAAAAAGATTTATAATATGTGTTCGGGAAACCATCAGGTCCCGGGGCAGAATGCGTTTTGGTGAAAGCTATAACCCGTTTAGCTCAGCAAGGTGCTCCTATGACACTGATGGAAGTTGCAACGTATTTAAAAATTGTTCAATCAATGTCGAGTCCGGCTGCGGAGTATCCCTATCATCTTTCAAATTGTAGACATCTGCGTAAAACACATCCACAATTTCTGCGGGGTTCCTCATAGTTTTCCCGTCTGCTGTTTTCATAGAGTCTATCATCATAACCACAGAGCATTTCTTGATACTCCTAGCTAACACCGCTCCAGCTCTATCACCCGCCTCATAGTGAGTAATTTTCAGGCGTCTCAGTCCCCTTTCATATTGTTGTAACATAAATGTTCTCAACTGATGACGTGCCTGAAAAATCTGGGTAGTCAAGTGAGGCGCAGGGTCTGATTTATTAAGAGTCTCTAATTGACTTAACCAGAGAATCAAATCCGATCTAATCTTGTCCCGAGATCGCTTTAATTGGGAGAATTTCTGTATGAAAAGTCCCCTCAAAACCGCCTTATGAGGCACCCTGAGCTTCTCATCTGAGACTTCTCCATTATCATTCAAAGCAAAGTATTCAGTCAAGTTCTGAGCAAATCACGTCAAGACATGCCGATCGGACATGAGACTCGTGTTCAGCCTCCAAGGACGTGCAGGGCACCCCCTGCCTCCAAGCCGGACCTCCAAAGATACCGGTGTATGATCTGACCACGTGATCAGATCTACCTCCGCACAAGCACAGGACGCCAAGGTGATATAATTTACTAGAAAATAATTAATTCTGGAGTACGTTCTGTGCCTGTGGAGAAGAACGAATAATCACATTCTGAAGGATGAAGATAGCGCCACACATCATGGAGTCCGAAGTCTCGGTATAAAGGGCCAAGCTCCTTTCCTCGTCTAAGAGCGGGAAAGGAGCAGTCCAACCGACAATCTGGAACTATATTGAAGTCTCCACAGATTATGCAAAGGCCCTGCGTCTCCCTCTTCACCATCTCAAAAAATGATTTCAGAAACTTAATCCGGACTTCATTAGGGCCATACACATTTCCTACAGTTTTTGTTTTTCCTCCCACAGAACAAATCAAGATGATATGTTATGGATTAATATTTTATAATATTAACAAGTTGCTGCTCCCGTCTTTATATAGACCAAGTGCCGGCGATGAAAGTATGACACCAGATGCACACTCAGAGTCAGATGTACACTCTCCTTGGTCATTCCAAAGTGCAATCTCAAGTGTTGTTTAGTTTAAGAGACATGAGGTTTTGCTCAGTAAGGGCCTCGGCCAGCCCTACTCAGATGTATTCATTAGTCAGTGGGTTAGTCCATGGGCGGATCCATGAGGTCATCAGGGGGTGTGGTCTTGATCGAGTATGTCTAGATGATGTGTCCGTTCTGTGATTGGTCAGTCCTTCTATGGAATTCAGCTCCTCCAGGAACTCTTTATTATATACAGGATGTAGTCATAGGTCCAGGCTTCATCTTACATGCCATAGCATAGTGTGATGAAACAGGAAATGGCAGCCATATTTAAGTCACAATTAAGCTTATGCAATGTAAAATATTACACTCTATGGATCGTTTTCTCCCATGCCCTTATGTCTTAAGGTTAATTAAGTATTTGATCCTATGGCTCTCCTCAACAGATATAGTGGCCTGCTGCATCCGTTATGACTCTATTCAATTGAAATTGAATGGAGTTACTGATTAAAATACAGACTCACGCCTTTTTTGCTGAGTGATTGGTGAAAAACTTATGAGGATAGTGTTTGTGATGTAGCCTCTTATTATCATCTTCCAAGAGGTGGGACTCCTGGACACACAAAATGTCAGCCTTAGCGCGGCGGGACTCTCTCCATAAAAAAGACCGCTTTATAGGTGAATTTAGCCCTTTCACATTGAGTAACCATCTGCACACTCATGCTGGGAATACAGCCCAGTAGCCTATTTGGGCGAGGCAATGGTAAATCAGAAGGTCAGATGACCAAAGAAAGTGGATAGGAAAGAAGAGTGAAGGGGGGAGTGGGGAGGAAAAGGGAAGAGAGAAGAGAAAGGAGAAGTAGAGCAAAAGGAACAACAATACATACACAAATGTAAACATTACTTTGACGGTACACCGTCTCCGGGTGGGGGGACCACCGACTCCCGACCGCACTAAAGTGCAACAGAGCGTCTGACCAATTTAGATGTAGGATTGGTCTATCAAAGACAAGTCTGGCTCAGAACAAACCAAGTTTACAACAAGATAACTTAAACCACTCTAGAGCCACCGAGCCACATCATGTCATAGCCCTTAGTACTATTATATCCTGGGCATCAGCCATAAGACGCGCCTTCCTGGGGAGTATGTCCGTCCTCACCGTGGGGATCAGCCCTGGGGGAGGACAAGTTGCTGAAGTGATGAAAGTTCCATTCTTTAAATGCTTTGCCAAGTTTGGAGGGAGAGGAGAAGGACTGTCAGGTGCCTTGGTATCGAAAGTTTATCCAAACTGGGAACCCCCAATTATACGGGATACCTCTATCCCTCAGTACACGGCAGTATGGAGCGAATTCACACCTCCTGGCTAAGGTCTCGGGAGACAAGTCTAGGTAAATGGCTAGATTCTTAAAGGCATCAGGTAGTTGTGGCTTACGCCTCATAGCTTGGAGTAATAAGTCTCTTGTTTTTGGAAATGTGAAAGACACCAGTACATCCCTAGGGACATCCCTTCCCAGGTGGGCTGGTTTAGGCAGTCTATATGTTTTATCCATAGACAGATCCATAGGTGAGGCATCAGGAAGAAACATGTGCAGAAAGTCCATAATTACAGCTTGTGTATCCTCTCCCTCTCCAGCCTCTGTTAACCCTCTGATCTTCACATTCCCTTTGAGGATTTTATCTTCGAAATCACACATTTTGGACTTAAGGGAATGGACATCTGAGTCCATGATGGCATAGTTATCAGCTAGGTGATTGTGCTCAGCAGCATACTCAGCCATTTTGCTTTCAATGTGCCCTGTTCTGTTACTCAGTGCCGCCATATTCTCCCTCATATCATGCAGCAGCCCCCTCGGGTCCTCTTGCAGAGATTTGCGCAGTGTGCCCAGTACTAGCTTCAGACACCCCAGGGTCACAGGGGCATCGTCCTCCAGACTGTCAGCTGCTCCCTCTGTGCTGCGGGGAGAGCGAGGTGAGGGAGGAGAGCGGCATGGCGTCACAGCCACCGGTGCCATTTTAGCAGAGCGCGCTGGCTGCTTCTCTGCAGTGAAAAAGTCTATTACCGTTTGGGCAGTGTCTTGGCGGCGCGATGAGGTCCTCAGCATCGTGGAGTGATGGTGCGGCAGCAGGTACAGCGCAGGGCCTCCAGGTAGATTGTGGGAGCCGGTATTTGCCGTTTTTAGGGCTGAAACAGAGGAGCTCCTTCCTTATGCACCCTGCTCCATCGGCTGCAGGACACACACCCCAAATCCTCTCTGGAAAATCCTGTCCTACGTCACTCCTTAATTAACACATTAATTTAAACATAAACCTTAATGAACTTCAATACAACAAACAAACCCTATGGTAAGTATTTGCATCAATAAACAGTATACAAGTAATGCAGAAAGATATTACTTTGAATAACTAGGCAGAAAAAAGGAGGAAAAAATGGTATACATATAGATACATTCATATGAACATGATATTTCTGAATGGAATCTACTACCAAATAAGACTTGATCACTGAAATATATACCGTATATACTCGCGTATAAGCCGAGTTTTTCAGCCCAAAAATTGGGCTGAAAAGTACCCCCCTCGGCTTATACGCGAGTCAGTGACGGTATACAGCAACCACAGCAGCCCCAGCAGCCTCAGTAATCCAGGGCACCCCCAGCCTTGCCCCGGTCACCTGTAAAGCAAAATATACTTATCACTGTCCCGCTGCCGTTCGCGCCCGCCGCTGCCGACATCCGCGATCCTCCATCTTCATGCGTCTTCTTCCGGCTTCCTGTGTTCGTCGCAGGCAATGACGTCATTGCCGGCGCCGAACACAGGAAGTCGGAAGAAGACGCATGAAGATGGAGGATCGCAGATGTCGGCAGCGGCGGCGCGGACGGCAGCGGGACAGTGATAAGTATATTTTGCTTTACAGGTGACCGGAGCAAGGCTGGGGGGCCCTGGATTACTGGGGCTGCTGTATACTACCGCTGGGGCTGCTGGGGCTGCTATATACTACCACTGGGGCTGCTATACACTACCACTGGGGCTGCTATATACTACCACTGGGGCTGCTGGGGCTGCTATATACTACCACTGGGGCTGCTATATACTACCACTAGGGCTGCTGTATACTACGACTGGGGCTGCTGGGGCTGCTATATACTACCACTGGGGCTGCTGTATACTACCACTGGGGCTGCTGGGGATGCTATATACTACCACTGGGGCTGCTATATACTACCACTGGGGCTGCTGTATACTACCACTGGGGCTGCTGGGGATGCTATATACTACCACTGGGGCTGCTATATACTACCACTGGGGCTGCTATATACTACCACTGGGGCTGCTGGGGATGCTATATACTACCACTGGGGCTGCTGTATACTACCACTGGGCTGCTGTATACTACCACTGGGAGGCCTGTATACCACTGGGGGGGCCTGTATACCACACTGCTGGGGGCTGTATACCTGTGCTGGGGTCCACCCTCGGCTTATACACGAGTCAATAGGTTTTTCCAGATTTTTGGGGCAAAAGTAGGGGGTCGGCTTATACACGGGTCGGCTTATACACGAGTATATACGGTACCTTTATATCTTTATTTATAAATATATAGATATTCATTATTATCTTTGCTTTTATTTTTCATTTTTAAGGCCCCTTCACACTAGCTTTTTTGTCCGGATCTGGTTAATCCGGACAAAAAAGTGCATCTGCCAAGGGTCCCACCTAATGGCCGCACTTGTGACACACATGCGGCAAGCCCCATGCATTGTGCGGCAAGTGCGGTTGCGGCAGATGCGGCAGGTGCAGCTGCGAAAAAAACACGGTTAGCGGCAATTTTTTTTTCGTGGCCGCACCTGCTGCAACTGCCGAAACCGCACTTGCCGCACCTACCGCACCTTACTGCAAGCCCCATACACAATGCATGAGACTTGCCGCAAGAGCACCGCAAGTTCGGCCGTTAGGCGGTAGGTGTTGTAAATCTGCCACATCTGCCGCATTTTGGTGAAAACGCCAATGTGAAAGGGCCCTAACATAGATTTTTTTTTTTATTATTTTTATTTATATATTTTTATATTAGGGAAAAGAAGGTTTTTCTAATCAGAACTATTTTGGAACAAAAAACCTTTTTTCTTCCATGACGAAAAAAGAAACAAAAACCATTTCTTACTTTAAGAATGTATTATTATCTACTCAGATAAAAATGTTTTCACAACAAACTTTATTATCAGCCAGTACAAAATAACTATGAAGAGGAGAAACAGCCCCGTATTTATTATAGAAACAATACTAGGTAATTTTTATCATTCAGCACCCTTATGTGCACCCTGAAGTGAGAAACACCAGCTTGCCAGTTTACCTGGTCTGACGCTTGTCGATCCTGATGAAGCTTTAGCGCCCTGTAGTCTGACGTGGTGCCTGGCTTTCTCGAGTTTGTGGGATATTTGTGTTGGCTAAAACGCATTTTAAAGTCACAGCTTATTTCACCATAAATGGCACAGACATTCCAACAAACAGATTTTATGATCAGAAGCACAAATTAAGAAAGAATTAATTTTGTAGACATCTTAATTACGGTTATTAACAAATTCTGATCCTTTCAACAAAGCAGTTAATGCAACTCAGACATGGGAAACATTCTCTCCTCTGAATCTCCGTTAAGGCCCCGTTACATGGCATGGCATCGTTAACGAAATTGCTGATATGTCACGTGCTTGGAGGTGTTCCAGCGACATCGTTACGACCTTGTTGCGTGTGACTCTGCAAAGTTGTAACGATAAATCATTGGATCGCTGATCGCAGGTTTGAGAACATGTTCTCAAACCACACGATCAACGATCAGCCAACCTGGTATATCGTTGTTTGACACCGCGATAACGATGTCGTGGACGACTTCACCCATTCACAGCAATGAGCAGGGATCGTTCGCTAGGTTGTGCAAACGAAACCTGCTCACAACATTGTTGGTGAGTCGTCCATGATATCTAGACGTGTGACATCTCACCAACGATGTCAAAACAATGTCTGAAACGACGAGATCATTGCCGATATCGTTCCAACATCGTGCCATGTAATGGGGCCTTTAGGGAGATTTGCTTCTGTTTTTTGAATCGTTCCACATCAGAGCGCACCAACTAATCTTTAATATTCTTGTTATGTCTATAGGGGTTGACAAATCAGTGGTGTGTTTGATGTCTGGGATCGGTAAAAACCAGCAGTCATGTCCACTTCTGTAACAGCTGAAGGTCTGTCAGTCGCCCTGACTGTAGCAGGTAAACATGTGGAGGTCCTGTGCCTGGACACCTGTTGGACAACACTTGCCACGGTAATGGAAGAGGAAGAAGCAGCAGATGCGCTTGATGTGGCAGATGTTTTTTCTGCAGTAATTTGTACTGACTAATTAGGAATGAGTGAGTAGTGAAATATTCGGACTCGCTGTACTCGTAACAAGTAGGTCCTAAAACTCTGGTACTCGTTACGAGTAGCGAGTCCAATGTAAGTCAATGGGAAATGGGAGTACTTTCACAGTGTATCTATATACACTGCGAAAGTGAAATAAAAGTTAATAAAAGGTGTTAAAAATAAAACAATAACATACTCACCTATCCAACGGCTGTCCCGGGACCCGAAAAGAACACATCTGCTGGCCTGCCAGGATCTTACATCTGATGGCCAATCAGATGGCCGGTAGCGATTAGGTGGTGTGTGATGTCACACTTTATTTCACTTTTGCAGTGTATATAGATACACTGTGAAAATGAATGTACTACTCACTACTCCTAACGAGTAATGGCAAGGAAACTAGCGGAGTAGCGAGTAGCCCAAATACCATACTATTCGGCGAGTACCAAATACCTACGAGTATACTTGCTCATCCCTATGATTAAAGCATTGTGCTTGGCCTTGTCGTGATTCATGCTTGTAGCAGTCAAATTGGTGGGGTTTTTGCTTTTTCTTAATCTTTGACTATAAAGTTGGTAAATGACATAAGTTGTGGTATGAAAAAAGGCCCAGGCTAGGCAGCCCTTGTTGCCTCAGACAACTGCAGACCCGAAACCACTGCTGTCCAGAGCCAAAATTGTGGCTGAGGATATAGTGCCTTTTGTGCTTGCAGCCCTCAGTCTCTGTGCGGGAACACACAACCTAACCTCCTTGTCTTCCTCTTCCTCTGCTGACCTACTAAGCTGCATGACTCTGGGTTCATTCCAAGTTAGATCTAGAACCTCATCATCATTATCATCCTCTCTGTTGTCCTACTTATCCCCATGAGACTCATCCTCCTCCACTGACTGTCCTGAATGCAAAATACAGTGCAAGTGTTCCTCAGGTATCTGAGACTCATCATCATTATCATCACCTCCACTTCTAGGGATCAACATCTGGCTTTCCTCCTCTGGAGTAGATCTTTGATGCCAGTGGAATAAAATGTGTGAACATCTCTGCAGAATTGCCTATCTGTGTTTCCCCACAATCAGTTCACATATGGGTAATTGAAGTGGCAGTCCTGAGGCCTGTACTGTTTGTAATGTGGAGGTGGAGGAACAGCAGGAAAGCCACTTGATGCAGCGGCTTCTATGAACTGTAGCAAAAGCTGGACCTCATCCATATCTCATACCACTCTGATGCTGTCAAAAAAAAGAGACTGGGATAGGTTGTCCAGTAACAGAATTAGTCACTTCACTTGGGATAAGATGATGAGCCAATATTTGGTTACTACAGCTTTCAGTAACATTAGAAGTAGCACCTACTCCACGTACATCCACAACACTGAGACTACAACCCTTTCCAACATCGTTTTTCTGCTTCCCCTTTTCTCCATGACCTGGAGATTTTCCACTCATCTTTTATGCACACAGATTGGAAACCACTTGTTAGAGGCCAAAAAGGCCTTTTTAGGGGAAACTGAAGGCAATTCCTTCCTGTATGCAAGTAACGTGGTCTTGCCAACTCACTTTCATGAGTTTGTAACAGTTTTTGTGTTATTTTACGTTTGGTGTTAATTTCTTCAGTACCAGCAAGGGTTAATAGTGTTTCTTTACCAGTAGTACTAAGAAGGCTTTCTACAGTGAGTGTCCACTCCCACTTCTCTTTACATAGTAACATAGTAACATAGTTTTTAAGGTTGAAGGAAGACTTTACGTCCATCTAGTTCAACCCATAGCCTAACATGTTGATCCAGAGGAAGGCAAAAAAAAAACATGTGGCAACACTAAGCTCCACATTAGGGAAAAAAATTCCTTCCTGACTCCAGATATGGCAATCAGACTAGTTCCCTGGATCAACACCCTATCAAAGAATCTAGTATATATAACCGGTAGTATTATAGTTTTCAAGAAAGGCATCCAGGCCCTTCTTAAATGTTAGTAGACTCACTCATTACAACATCATGTGGCAGAGAGTTCCACAGTCTCACTGCTCTTACAGTAAAGAATCCGCGTCTGTAATTATGATTAAACATTCTTTCCTCCAGACGTAGAGGATGCCCCCTTGTCCCAGTCTCAGGCCTAAGAGTAAAGAGATCATTAGAAAGTTCTCTGTACTGTCCCCTCATATATTTATACATTATTATAAGATCACCCCTAAGCCTTCGTTTCTCCAAGCTAAATAACCCCAAGTTTAATAACCTGTCTTGATATTGCAGACCCCTTAAACCTCTAATGACTTTTGTCGCTCTTCTCTGGACCCGCTCTAGTTCAGCTATGTCTTTCTTATACACCGGAGACCAGATTTGTACACAGTATTCTAAGTGTGGTCGCACTAGTGACTTGTATAGAGGTAAAATTATGTTCTCCTCATGAGCATCTATGCCTCTTTTAATGCATCCCATTATTTTATTTCCCTTTGCAGCAGCTGCCTGACACTGGCCACTAAATGTGAGTTTGTCATCTACCCATACACCCAGGTCTTTTTCAGTGACAGTTTTGCCCAGTGTTTTACAATTAAGCACATAATTATACCTTTTGTTTCCTCTGCCCAAGTGCATGACTTTACATTTATCCCCATTAAAGCTCATTTGCCATTTAGCAGCCCAAGCTTCTAGTTTACATAAATCCTCCTGTAATATAAAATTGTCCTCCTCTGTATTGATTACCCTGCAGAGTATAGTGTCATCTGCAAATATTGAGATTCTACTCTGTATGCCCCCTACAAGGTCATTAATAAATATATTAAATAGAAGCGGGCCCAACACTGAGTCCTGTGGTACCCCACTGTTAACTGTGACCCATTCTGAGAGTGTTCCATTAATAACCACCCTTTGTTTCCTATCACTAAGCCAGTTCTTAACCCACTTACACATATTTTCCCCTATCCCCATTGCCCTCATTTTATGTATCAACCTTTTGTGTGGCACCGTATCAAAAGCTTTTGAAAAGTCCATATACACCACATCCACTGCATTTCTTTGGTCCAGTCCAGAACTTACTTCTTCATAGAAGCTTATCAGATTAGTTTGACAGGAACGGTCCCTCGTAAAACTATGTTTATAATGGGTCATGAGGTTATTTTTCTTCAGATACTCCAGTATAGCATCTCTTAGAAAACCCTCTAGGATTTTACCCACAGTAGAGGTTAAGCTTACTGGCCTATAATTTCCAAGTTCAGTTTTTGTCCCCTTTTTGAATATTGGCACCACATTTGCTATACACCAGTCCTGTGGTACAGACCCTGTTATTATGGAATCTTTAAATATTAAAAATAATGGTCTATCTATGACAGTACTTAATTCCTGCAGCACTCTGGGGTGTATCTCATCCGGGCCCGGGGATTTGTCAATTTTAGTGATTTTTAGACGATGCCGTACTTCCTCTTGGGTTAAGCAGGTGACATTTAATTGAGAATTTTTGTTATCACTGATCATATTGCCTGTCATGGGATTTTCTTGTGTAAATACTGTTGAAAAAAAGTCATTTAGCATATTGGCTTTTTCCTCATCCTCATCCACCATTTCACCCAGACTATTTTTAAAGGGGCCAACACCATCAGTTTTTAGTTTCTTACTATTTATGTGTGACTAGTTAAGGCCCTGTCACACATAAAGAGATTGCTAACGAGATCGCTGTTGCGTCACAGATTTTATGACGCAACAGCGATCCCAATAGCGATGTCGTTCTGTGTGACACGCACCAACGATCTGGCCCCTGCTGTGAGATCCTTGATCGTTACACACTGCTCTGGGTCATTCCTGAGTCGTTGTGCTCCCACTGAGAGCGCTACATTGTTGGGTTTGACAGAGATAATGAGCAACAATCTCAATGCTATGCTATGGAGAGAAAATTCACAACGACCTCGGTATAATTCTGGATCGCTAGTGCGTCATTTTTCACATCACTGGTAAGATGCCTGTTTGACATCTTACCATCGATTACAAACTGAAAGAGACCAAGTCTCAATCAAGGAATGATTTCACAAATCCAATCAAGTAATATCAAAAAATTGCAATCTTTATTTTAAATGAAAAGTAAAATCAAAACAGAGCTAATTCCCAAAGGGAAAACCACATAGTACAGTGATCCTTTATCAATACAAAGTAACATAAATATTGCACAGAACCCATGTAAAAAAGATTATACCTCATTAAGCAATGTACACACCTATATAAGTAGAACGACCTTATTGGCTTCCTATTAGACCTATACTGAGACGCCCCTGGAAGAAGCTCCATAGCGAAACGCCTTAGGGGTGGGAAGCCCCGGTACAGCAGTCCCTTACAACAGGTAACTAATACTTAACCCATTATTTATAGGATTTGATAACCTATGGCTATATTTATGCACCTACCAACACAACCCCTTGTTATTTAGAGGAGGAGAGGAGGTCAATAAGGAATTGACTTAGGGCCCTTTCACATCAGCGTTTTTTTTAAATCGCGGCAGATGCGGTGAAAAAAACGCATTTGCCGCGATTACCGCATACCGGCTGCACTTGCGGCACGGTTGCGGTTTTTACCATGCAAAGTATAGGCGGACTTGCGGCAGGTGCGGCAAGTGCGGTTTTGCACTTGCGGCAGGTGCGGCCGCGAAAAAAACCGCGGTCAGCCGCGGTTTTTTTCGCGGCCGCACCTGCCGCAAGTGCAAAACCGCACTTGCCGCACCTGCCGCAAGTCCGCCTATACTTTGCATGGCAAAAACCGCAACCGCGCCGCAAGTGCAGCCGGTATGCGGTAATCGCGGCAGATGCGGTTTTTTCACCGCATCTGCCGCGATTTAAAAAAAAAACGCTGATGTGAAAGGGCCCTTATATAGGAATTTGGCAGACTCAGTATAGGTCTAATAGGAAGCCAAAAAGGTTGTTCTACTTATATAGGTGTGTACATTGCTTTATGAGGTATAATCTTTTTTACATGGGTTCTGTGCAATATTTATTTTACTTTGTATTGATAAAGGATTATCACTGTACTATGTGGTTTTCCCTTTGGGAATTAGCTCTGTTTTGATTTTACTTTTCATTTAAAATAAAGATTGCAATTTGTTGATATTACTTGATTGGATCTGTGAAATCATTCCTTGATTGAGACTTGGTCTCTTTCAGTTTGTATAAGATTTGGTGGAGTGATCATATTATAAAAGAGGACTAGTTGTTATATATCTTACCATCGATGTGTAAACGACGCACCAGCGATCTCTGCATATCGTTATCGGGATCGCTGATGCGTCGTTATGTGAGACTGGGCCTTTAATCAAGTGTTCTTCCAGCTGGTGTTCCTCATAATGCATTCTAACTTCTACAAGCCTAGAGTGTAGATGTGTTTGAGGCATTGTTGTGGAGATCAGCCATTCTGGTGCCATTCCCACTGCTGTTGTCTGGAGTTAAGCAACAGGTTTAACCAGGTTTTATTTTGGGTTTTCTCTGTTCCTTTGGGTGGGGAGAAGGGGTGTTATTTCAGGGTGTCTCAGGAGTAAAGGCCCAATTACACAGTACAATATCGTTAACGTCACGGGTTTGGAGTCATTCAAGCGACATCATTACTACTTCGTTACGTGTGATACCGAGATTCAATTTCGATAAATCGTTGGATTGTTGATTGCAAATTTGAGAACATGTTCTCAAATCAGATGATCCACGATCAACCAACCTGCTACAGTGTTCTGTGTGACACCGTAATGAGTCTAAGGGATCGACCCGGACTTGCTGGGATTAACCCTATATATATATTTTTGTGGACCCATTAAGTATATTGGATAACGGGGGAGTCCAGAAAGATTTATATGACCCACTCCCAATCACCATAAGGGACAGCTGGGATAGCAGTCGTGGTACGGGGACACCTTCTAAGGGGTTTTTACGTGTTGAAAACTCTGTTCACAGGCAGGGCAAGCCAGGGAAGGAACAGGGTCATTGTTGAGTAATTAATTAAAGGCAAGAAGCAAAAAATCCTACGAGATAAAAGAGATCTAGAGGAGCACACAGTATATAGGTGGAGCCATAGGGACAACCCAGGCCGAATAGACCAAACAGACCACCGAAAAAAGTAATAGATATCCACGACCAAATAGACCTAATAGGCCCAAAACCACATCGGTCAATAAGGATAGCAATACCACGCCTTCCATCTCATCTGTCAGTGAGGATTTTTTATCGGGAGACAAATTGGAGTCAGACGACCCACCCGAAGGGGCAAGCGCAAGCCCTCCCAACTTGCGACACCGGAACCCTCAAACAGGGAAGTGGTCCCATATCCTACCAACGAGTGTGAAATTAGGAAGACGGTGGTAACTGCCTTTGACAATAGTGATATAGTGAGTGGTGATCTCCAAATGATCTATCGACCTATGTACTTTCAGATATGGAAATACAACTCCTTGGAAAAGGCTTATCGTTTTCTCCTATGTATCAATGTGATAAATTTGAGGTCATCAAGGATGTATATTTGTTTTGCAGACAAATTACTTTTAAAACTTTTATACCATCGACCCTCCCTTCTGGACACACTTCCACCGGAGGATAGGATTAGCTTCAGGGACTTTTTGGAGCTGGCAACAGAAAACACAGGTACTGTACAAACAAAAAGACCCTTTACTTTAAGGTCTCCTTCACAGGCCACTCCCCCCTTTCACTTTTTCCTTCTGTACAAATCTTTTTTGATTTGGTTACAAAAAATGTGCGTAATTTAAAGACTAGCATGTTCCAAAACAACAATTTAAGTAAGGCAGAATGTAAGGCACTACAAACTCTGAAAAACAACAAAGATTTCGTAATAAAAGAAGCCGATAAGGGGGGGAATGTAGTCCTGTGGCCAATGCATATGTACTTAGAAGAAGCGCACAGACAACTTAGCAATTCTACCTGCTACCAATAAGTCCCTGCAGACCCTACCCTGGTTTTTAAAAACAAACTGGAAACTTTGATTTATCGGGCTTTGTATCTATTATATCTAAAAAAGAGAAAGATTTTCTGCTAACAAAACATTCAGTTATCCCCACTTTTTACTTATTGCCAAAAGTGCATAAGTCACTGACGAAACCACCGGGGAGACCAATCATTTCGGGCATTGGGGGAATTTTCGAGAAACCTTGTTCCTATGTTGATTTCTATCTGCAGCCTTATGTTTTTCATCTTGACTCTTATGTACGTGACTCTTCGGATATGATTTTGAAATTGGATTCTATACAGGCCACTCAACAGTTCCTACTAAGGATGGGCGAGTCTACTCGCTAGGACTCATTACTCTGCGAGTAGTAAGGGACTCGCAGGACTCGGTACTCTGCGAGTTTCCCAGCGATTACTCGCACAGTAACGAGTCCAATGCAAATCAATGGCAATCCTAGTTTTGGCAGAGACTCTGACAAAATTAGGATTGCCATTGACTTGCATTGGACTCGTTACTGTGCAAGTAATCGCAGGGAAACGCGCACAGTAACGAGTCCGGCTGTCTGCTCTGTGCCGGGCTCGGGTCCTGCAGGCTGCCGCAGCTCCAGGGTCCTAGAGCCCGCCTGCTCTCCCTGTGTACAGACATGAATGTCTGTGCACAGAAATGATGTAGCAGAGCTGAGATTGTTCTCAGTCTGCTCACTCCCTGTGCATAGACATCTATATCTATGCACAGGGATGTAGCAGAGAGGACATCGCGTTTTGGACTACGTCGGACGGAAGAGGATTTTTTTTAAATAAAGATGGAGTCCCTAATGGCTTTTTTTTTTAAATTTCTAATAAAACATTTTTTCTTTGTGTTGTGTTTTTTTTAAAACAATTTAATAGAAATTCATGGCGGTGGAGATGAAGATTTATATATCCTTGTTTGTCGTGGACTTAACCATATAATAACCATCAGATATTTCTTTTCAGATCTTAAAAGAGGCAAACATGAACCAGTCTGTTTTGGCACAGTTCATGATTGCCAGTATATGTTAGATGTGTCTAAACGTGTATTTTTAATAATATACCCATATGTTATTTATAGGTGTTTTTTGCGTTTTATCTAGTCTGCTTAACTTCTTTGTTTATTTATTTGTTTGAGGCTCCTCTATGCTCCTCTCCGTCTACCTAGATTTAGATTTAAATTATCCTTTCCTTTCTTGATAATTGTCTACGAAACTTATTAAAAACCTCTCTGCGGAGGTGGCTCACTTCCTTATACAAAGCGCCCTCTGATGGGCCAGTCTACACACGCGTGATGGTCGCAATGCGACGATCACACGCTTCCCCCTGCTGCATCCCCATACTCTAACGTCACTTCCGGTCACCTGACGATTCAATCATTTCCAGTATTCTGCGCTGGATACCGGACGCTTACACGCGCCTGGGCATCATGAAAGTCCTGGACACTTTTAATATGGCAGTACAATCTCCCCTGAAGAAGCTGTCCGGCGCGACAGCGACACGCGCCGGGTGTATGTGCCGCTATTTCAGCTTGCTCTGAGCCCACAGGGTCACACCGCAATCCGGGTATTTCCTCTCGGCATGGGTAACGTGTTCCTTCCATTTTGGCCACCTCTATTTAGCTGTGTGCTCCTACTAGGGTTATCCCTTCTTGTCGGTGGTTCTTTGTTACCATACAAGCGTTTCTGCAATTATGGCACTTATGTATTTGTTTGGATCTCTCCAACATTGCATATATCATAGTGTGCTTACACAGAATTGAAATTAAGGAGGCAGATGCCTGTCCTCATTGAATCTTGAGTATTTTATACAAGCACTCTTTATTATCTGTGCTTATAACAATTTGTAATAATCTGTATTGTCCATTGCAGATACTCTCAGCCTATATGGTGGTTTAACCTAGCGGCCATAAAGATATCTAGGATGGGCTTTGTGATATACATCTGATGATTTTTCAGTGTACATTATTTGAGATAGGCGGCCGTCAGACGCTTCAATATCTTGAACGATATCGTTTAAGTGATCTGCTTTTTGATCGCTTAAGCGATATCGTTTGTGCATCGCTACGTGCGATCAAGCGATTTTACAATGTAAAATCACTTGATCGTGACATCGCAGATATGAGAGCAGGAGCTCATATCTAGCGATGAACGATTTAACAATCTGCATCATCGTGGTGTGTGACACCACGATGAACGATCTCCCAGCGGCAGAGCCTATGCTGGGAGATGGTATCTACGGTAAACGTCGGGTTACTAAGCGCAGCGCGGCGCCTAGTAACCCGATGTGTACCATAGTTACCAGCGATCTCGCTGGCCAACATCGCTGGTGAGTCTGCCTGTATGACAGCTCACCAGCGATGTGAGCGATATTGTTAGCGATCGAGCGTGCATGTGATCGCTTACAATATCGTTTAAGATATTGAAGCGTCTGACGGCCGCCATACTCTGATCAGTATATACACGAGCTTGGAACATAATGTGATGCTGATGTTTTTTTAATTGATTTTAAAACTTTATTGTGTTTTGGTCTTTGTGATGCACTTTAGATACTTGTTCAATAAATACAACACTTTTTCCAATCTCCACATTTGATTTATTTGTTCTAGATCCTGGTCTCATTTACACGTTTCCTTACTCTCACCTATTTTTTAGGGAAATTGTTTCCCCCTTTCCCCTTCTGCTTGTATCTAATGCTCGACTGTATAAGTTGGGACTGATCGTTCCAATTATTTTTAGAGAAACCATTAAAAGTTATATTTTAGAAGTAATACCTTTGCTGAAAATTAAGATTTAATGAAATCTCACACCCACTGTGCTTTTTTTTTTTTACACAGTGTAAATTGACCTGAGATGTGTTTTTCAAATTCGCAACTTGTTATTTCTATTGCGGGTATGCTACGTTTTCTGTGCAGATTTTCCACATAGATATGAATTAGATGTGGAAAATTTGCAGGCATGGGCATATACTGTATAAAAGTCACAGGGCGCCATATCAAAATTTCTATTTGGACCCCCCCACCCCCACCCCCACCCTCCAAAATAATAAAAATAATATTATTTGGCTGGATCACAAAAGAGCACACCTCACGATTTTGCAGCCCTTGCAAAGTAATTTTCCTCTTATTGAACCACCTAAATTTCTCTTTCATTACAGCAATAAAGCATGATGCCAACAAGACTGTCCCACAATCACTGTATGATACACCCACAGTGTATCCTCCACAGTACTCCCCTCAGTCACAGTATGATGACCATACTGTACCCCCCTTCAACTACCTTGGTAATGATTGGTGGCACCAATACAGTATGATTTCCAACTGTGACCCCCACACATCCCTCCATACAATGTAATGGACTTATAATAGACCTACATACAGTATAATAGCCTCTACATCACTGTACACTCTTATCTTCAACCTCAGTAGCTCTAAATACAGTATAATTACCTCCACACCTCTTCACACTGTATATTGACCCCTACTATCTCCCCAAATAGCTTAATGGCACCCACACAGCCCTCTGCACAGTATGATGGACCCCACATCCTCACACTTTATAATTAATTGCTTACAGTAATCGCCCTCAAATAGCCCCCCATGAAGTATAAAGGCTCTCTCATTGCCTTCCAAATATTATATTGGCCTCCACATTGCCCTCCAAATAGTATAATGGACTCTACAAAGCCCTTCAAATATTATAATGGCCCCACATTTTCTTCCATATAGTATAATGCTTCACCATTGTCTTTCATTCTACTATATAATCGTCTCATTGTGTCTGTCTTTGTCTCTGTAATGGAAATCCTGCATCGCTGATTGGTCGAGGGCAGCTGAGCGCGACCAATCAGCGACGCGGAGATAAGACGATTATATAGTAGGATGATGGCCGTTAGTGGTGCCGCTGCTGCAGGACCCTCTGTCTCTTCAGGTGACTGCGGAGAGAGGAGTCAGCAGAGAGGATGATCGGACTCTGCAGACACAGGAGGCGGCCTGCCCAAGACAAATGTGTACGAGGCTGCAACAGGATATCCTCCTCCCCGGGTGCAGCACTAAGTGCCGCCACTGTCACACGCAGCTGGAGCGGAGTTATCTCCCTCCTGTCCGGATGTTTGTGCTGAATCCCCTGGACAGCGGATCCCGGCCTTTAACCCCTGAGCTGCTGAGTGTGGCCGGAGACAGTGCACACTGTGCTGCAGGCGGACACTGCCAGCAAGGTGTGTGGGGGCAGCGCTCAGGGGCCCCTGAGGCTGAGGTGTTGGGGCAGCACTCAGGGGCCCTCGAGGCTGATGTTTGTGGCCACCACTCAGGGGCCCCCGAGGCTGAGGTGTGTGGGGGCAGCATTGTATGTCTGTGTGTGTGAGTGTGTGTGAGTCTGTGTGTCTGTATGTGTGTCTGTCTGTCTCTGTGTGTGAGTCTGTGTGAGAGTCTGTGCCCTCCCAATGCAATAGCATCGGGCCTCCATCTACTCCTATAATATAATCACCGTATCGTGTCTGTCTGTCTATCTGTAACGGAAATCCCGTGTCGCTGATTGGTCGTGACTGCTGCTCCAGCAATCCCTACCGGGTCGTATCAGTTGTCGGGATCGCTGGAGTGTTACCAAGTGTGACGGTACCTTACTGATTGCTCGTGAGGTGTCCAGGGCTGGACTGGGACCAAGAAGCAGCCCTGGAAAACAAACCCCACCAGCCCATACACTATATCAACAAACAGCCCCAATCCGTAAATTTTGCTTTTACGTTGTCGTGGCCCTCACCACATTCTTAAAGGAGTTATCTGAAGAGCCACATGTGAATGGTGCAGCAGAGGGAATAATCAACCACAGCTCCATTTACATGGTGTTCTTCAAAGCTCCGTTTGTCAGGATATTGGGGTCTCAGTGGTCAGCAACACAGACACACAGCCAGCCACACACACAGCCTCAGCCAGTCACACAGCTTCAGCCAGCCACACAGCCTCAGCCAGCCACACACAGACACAAAGCCAGCCAGACACAGACACACAGCCAGCCACACACAGACACACAGCCAGCCACACACAGACACACAGCCAGCCACACACAGACAGACAGCCACACAGACACACAGTCAGCTACCCACATACAGCCACACAGAGCCACAGCCACACACAGGTAGCCACATAGACAGCCACCAGCCACACAGCCACATATAGATGCAGACAGCCACACACACACACATACAGCCAAAACCAGGCACACAACCAGCTACAGCCAGCCACAGACAGAGCCAGCCACACACAGCTACAGCCAGCCACGCAAACAGCAAGCCACACACACACAGCTACAGCCACAGCCAGCCACACATACACACACACTCGCAGCCACCCACACACATACAGCCACAGCCAGCCACACACAGACCCACAGCCAGCCACACACACACGCAGCCAGCCACACACATACAGCCACAGCCAGCCATTCACAGACCCACAGCTAGCCACACACAAACAGCCAGTCACATAGACAGCCACACAAACAGCCAGCCACACAGCCAGCAACATAGACAGCCATAGCCAGCCACACACAGACCACCACACAGCCAGCCAGCCACACACACCACACAGGCACACAGTCAGCCACATACAGCCAGCCACACACACAGCCACAGCCAGCCACACAAACAGCCAGCCACACAGCCACAGTCAACCACACAGTACCAGCCACACACAGCCAAGCAGCCACAGCCACACGGCCCCAGCCACACAGCCCCAGCCACACACAGCAGCCACGCAGCCCCAGCCACACACAGACAGATAGTCAGCCACACAGCCAGCCACACAGCCAGCAAAATAGACAGCCATAGATAGCCACACACAGCCAGCCACACACACAGCCAGCCATACACAGACACACAGCTAGCCACACACACAGCCAGCCACACACAGGTACAGCCAGCCACACACACACACACAGCTACAGCCAGCCACAAACAGCTAGCCACAGACAGCCACCAGTCACACAGCCACACACAGACACAGCCAGCCACAAACAAACAGCCAGCAACATAGACAGCCATAGCCAGCCACACACAGACCACAACACAGCCAGCCAGCGACACACAGACCACAACACAGCCAGCCACACAGCCAGCCACACACACAGCCACAGCCAGCCACACACACAGCCACAGCCAGCCACACAGACACACACACAGCCACAGTCAACCACACAGTCAGCCACACACAGCCAAGCAGCCCCAGACACGCACAGCCAGCCACACAGCCCCAGCCACACACATCAGCCACAGCCATGCAGCCCCAGCCACACACAGCCAGCCAAAACCACACAGACCCAGCCTCACAGCCCCAGCCACACACAGCAGCCACAGCCATGCAGCCCCAGACGCACACAGACACACAGTCAGCCACACAGACAGTCAGCCACACTAAGCCACGCATCCCCAGCCACACACAACCAGCCCCAGCCACGCAGCCCCAGCCACACAGACATATAGTCAGTCACACACAGCCAGCCCCAGCCACAGCCACCCACAGTCACACAGCCCAGTCACTCACAGCCAACCACAGCCACACAGCCAGCCACAGCCATGCAGCCCCAGCCACACGTAGACACATAATAAGCCACACAGACACACAGTAAGCCACGCAGCCCCAGCCACACACAGTCAGCCCCAGCCATGAAGCCCCAGCCACACACAGACATATAGTCATACACACAGTCAGCCTCAGCCACGCAGCCCCAGACACACAGCCACACACTTAGTCAGCCACAGCCACACAGCCCCAGTCACACACAGCCAGCCACGCAGCCCCAGCCTAACACAGACACATAGTCAGCCATGCAGCCCCAGCCACACACAGACACATAGTCAGCCACAGCCCCAGCCACACACATAGTCAGCCACACAGCCAGCCACAGCCACACAGCCCCAGTCACACACAGCCAGCCACGCAGCCCCAGCCACACACAGACACATAGTCAGATACGCAGCCCCAGCCACACACAGACACAGTCAGCCACACAGCCCCAGCCACGCACAGACACACAGTCAGCCACACAGCCCCAGCCACACAGACACATAGTCAGTCACACACAGCCACAGCCACACAGCCCCAGTCACACACAGCCTACCACACAGCCCCAGCAACACACAGACATATAGTCAGCCACACAGCCCCAGTCACACACAGCTGCCCCAGCCACACACAGACACAGTCAGCCACGCAGCCACGCACAGACACAGTCAGCCACGCACAGACACATAGTCAGACACACAGCCCCAATCACACACAGCCAGCCCAGCCACGCAGACCCAGCCACACACAGACACAGTCAGCCACACAGCCCCAGCCACACACAGACACAGTCATCCACACAGCCCCAGTCACACACAGCCCCAGTCACACACAGCCAGCCCAGCCACGCAGCCCCAGCCACACACAGACACATAGTCAGCCATGCAGCCCCAGCCACACACAGACACAGTCAGCCACGCACAGACACATAGTCAGACACACAGCCCCAGTCACACACAGCCAGCCACCCAACCCCAGCCACACACAGATACATAGTCAGATACGCAGCCCCAGCCACACACAGACACAGTCAGCCACACAGCTCCAGCTACACACATAGTCAGCCACACATCCAGCCACAGCCACACAGCCCAGTCACACACAGCCTGCCACACAGCCCCAGCCACACACAGACATATAGTCAGCCACACAGCCCCAGTCACACACAGCCAGCCCAGCAACACAGCCCCAGCCACACACAGACGCATAGTCAGCCACGCAGCCCCAGCCACACACAGACTCAGTCAGCCACACAGCCCCAGCCACGCACAGACACATAGTCAGACACACAGCCCCAGTCACACACAGCCAGTCCAGCCACACAGCCCCACCACACACAGACACAGTCAGCCACACAGCTCCAGTCGCACACAGCCCCAGTCACACACAGCCAGCCCAGCCACACACAGACAAGTGCCTCAGCTAATAGTGAAAGTACCTTGCTATTGCTTTCCTCGGCTTTGGCTTGCTTTCTCGCACTGCCCCAGGTCCGCAGCTGACAGGCCACACAGGAAGAGGGAGGAGGAGACTGTATGCTGTCTTCAGGCCAGCTCCACTGGCTGCCTGCACAGTGACCACCGGTAATGGCTGGGGTCGGGGTGGCCAGTGCGTTTCCGTTTCGTTGGCGGGAGAACAGAATATGTGCTCTCTCCACCCACAAAGAACTTGCTGTCGTGATTTCGTCACAGCGCAGCACAGCTCCAATAGAAGTAGAAGCCGCTGCCTGGGCCGCCCGCTGATTGGTGTGCCGAGTCTGTGCGACCGCACCAACGTCATAATGCCGCTGCAACTTGGCGGCCGGCGCCGCTCCCCAGACCCCGCTATGCAGGCGGGCGGCGGTGGCGACCGCAAAATCATTTAAAAGCAGCCAGGCCTGCGGCGGGTGGAACGGGCGGCCCCCACACCCCGCCACCGGCCGGCCCATAGGGAAAAGTCCCGCTCCTCCCGCCTATCAGTCCAGGCCTGGAGGTGTCACACGTGCAGATATATTGAATGAAGCCACTCATTGTTAGTGAAGCCATTTATTGTGTTTTCTCTTCTTAAAATCATAAAGACAAACAAAAACATCAAAATGACCATGATCAAAAGTTCTCATCCCCCAGTTTTTAATGCTGTGTATTGCCCCCTCTAACATGACAGCTTGAAGTCTATTGTGGTAGTTGTGGAGGAGGCTCTTTATTTTCTCAGATGATAAAGCTGCCCATGATTCTTAGCAAAAAGCCACCAGTTCCTGAAAATTCCTTGGCTTTCTTGCATGAACTGCATGCTTGAGTACTCCCCAGAGTGGCCCAATGATATTGAGGTCAGGAGACTAAAATTACCTCTCCAGAACCTTCACATTGTTCTGGTGTAGCCAATGACAGGCCGAATTGGCCTTGTGTTTGGCCTTGTGTTTTGGATTTTTGTCATGTTGGAACGCCCAAATATGTCCCATGTGCAGTTTCCATGCTGATGAGTGCAAATTTACCTTCAGTACTTGCTGAGAACGTGCTGCATTCATCTTTCCTTCAACTTTGACCAAGTTTCCTGTGCCTTTGTAGCTCACGCATCCCCACATCATCAGTGATCCACCTCCGTGCTTTAAAGTAGGAATGGTGTTCATTTTATATTAGGCCTTGTTGATACCGCTCCAAATGTAACATTTATGGTTGTGGCCAAATAGTTTGATTTTTGGCTCATCACTCCAAATTACCTTATTCCAGAAGTTTGGACGCTTGTCTTTGTGCTGTTTGGCGTATTGTAGATGAGATACTTTGTGTAGGAATGACCGAGTACCGTAATATTCATACTCGCTATACTCGCAACGAGTAGGTACCAGTACTCGCTACTCATTGCAGGTATAGCGAGTACGAACACTTTGCAGTGTATCTATAGATACACTGCGAAAGTAGCCTAAAAGTGATTAAAAGTTGTTAAAAATAATAAAAGTACATACTCACCTATTCGGCGCCTGCACCGGGACCGTCCCAGAAGACATCTGATCACCGGACAAGGACCTGTGACTACCAGCCAATCAGATGGCCGGTAGCGATCTGGCCAATCAGATGGCGACACAACACAACCACGTAATCGCTAACAGCCACCTGATTGGCCAGATTGCAAGGTCCTAGGTGTATTGTCAAAGTATTAGGACTACTCGCTACTCCCGAGTAACATAAGTTACTCGGAGAGTAGCGAGTAGCCAAATACCGCTACTATTCGGTGAGTACCAAATAGTAGCGAGCATACTCGCTCATCCCTAACTTTGTGGCATTTGCGCAGTAATGGCTTTCTTCTGGCGACTCTACTATGCAGCTAATTTTTCTTCAAGCACCTCCTTATTGTGCATCTGGAAACAGCCACACCACTAGTTTTCAGTGAGTCCTGTATTTCATCTGATGTTATTTGAGAGTATTTCTTTGTATCATATAAAATTTTCCTGGCTATTGTGACCAAACTTTTTGTTGGTCTACTTGATTATGGTTTGGTTTTTACAGAGCCCTGATTTTCCATTTGTTAATTACAGTTTGAACTCTGCTGAATGGTATTATCAATTCCTTGGATATCTTTTTGTATCCCTTTCCTGTTTTATACAGTTGAACTACCTTTTCCAATAGATCCGTTGACAATTCCTTTGCTTTCCTCATAACTCACAATCCAGAAACGTCAATGGCTGGATGAAAGACGCAAGAGTCTGTCTGGATCCCAGAAACTCACTCAGCTTTTCTGCGCACACACTGATTACAAGCAAACAGGTCACAGATGAGTATAATGTCCCCCATAATCCTCCATATAGTATAATCTACCCCACATAGTCCACCATATTGCATAATGGACCTCCCAAAGTCCTCTATGTAGTAAAGGGTGGGCCATTTATATGGATACACCTAAATAAAATGGGAATGTTTGGTGATATCATCTTCCTGTTTGTGGCACATTAATATATGGGATGAGGAAAACTTTTCCATATGGGTGGTGACCATGGTGGCCATTTTGAAGTCAGCCATTTTTTATGCAATTTTAGTTTTTTTCAATTGGGAGAAGGTCATGTGACACATCAAACTTATTGAGAATTTCATAAGAAAAACAATGGTGTGCTTGGTTTCAACGTAACTTTATTCTTATGTTATTTACAAGTTTCTCTTTGTTTACAGCCATTGACATGTCGCAGAGGTTATCACGTGAGGAGTGGATAGAAATTATGTCAATGTCTGGTGAACGCAGTACCCGGGACATTGCAGCAGATTTCAATGCAAAACATCCTACAAGACCATCCATCTCCCATGCTACAGTTGGCAAACTGCTTGCCAAATTTCGTGAAACAGGATCAGTGTTAGATTTGACAAAATGTGGATGCAAGAAAACTGTCACTAATGAAGAAACATCAGTGACTGTCCTAGCTTCATTCAGCAAGAGCCCATAGTGTAGCACTCGTCGCATGTCACTGGAAAGTGGCATCAGTCGAACATCCCTTTGGTGGATATTAGCTACTCACAAATGGTACCCTTACAAAATCCAGCTGCTGCAGCATCTCAACAAGGATAACCCAGATCAGCGCACTAAATTTGCAGAATGGGCTCAACAAAAATTGGAACAGGGCCCTCATTTTACACAGAACATTATGTTCAGTGATGAGGCAAACTTTTTTGTGAATGGTGAAGTTAACAAACAAAACCACTGCTATTGGTCTGACACTAACCCACAGTGGATAGACCCCTCCAAGACTGTTGGAAAACAAAAATTGACAGTATGGTGTGGTATATGGAGAAGAACAAAGTGGAGCCATTCTTCATCAATGGAAATCTCAATGCCACTGGACATCTAAAATTGCTACATGTTGATGTGTTGCCCTCTTTATGCACTGAAGATAGCATGTTCGCTGAGTTTTTCCAATACGTTGGTGCATCACCACATTATGGGTGTCAGGTCTGAGCATTCCTACATGAACAGTTTCCTGGAAAGTGGATTGGCCATCGTGATCCAGTTGAATGGCCATTAAGGTCTCCCGATCTGACCCCCTTAGACTTTTATCTTTGGGGTCATCTGAAAGCAATTGTCTATGCTGTGAAGATACGAGATGTGCAGCATCTGAAACAAAGGATACTGGAAGCCTGTGCTAGCATTTCTTCTGCGGTGTTGCTATTAGTGTGTCAAGAGTGGAGAAGAGGGATGCATTGACAATCCAACACAATGGGCAGCACTTTGAACACATTTTATAAGTGGTCATAAACTTGTAAAGAACTCATGAAAGAATAAAGTTACATTGAAAGCAAGCGCACCATTGTTTTTCTTATATAATTTTCAAGACGTTTGATGTGTCACATGACCTTCTTCCCATTGAAAAAAATAAAGTTGGATCCAAAATGGCTGACTTCAAAATGGCCGCCGTGGTCACCACTCCTCTGGAAAAGTTTGGATGTAGAAAGTAATGGCTTTTGGAACAAAAATGGAGGAAAAAATGAAAGTTAGAAAATGGATAATCATAATGTCAGGAAGAGGTATGAAAAACAGCATTACAATCCATACGTTTGATAATAAAGAAGAACACTTCTGTACATATGGAGTTTGAGCAATCCACAAATATCTCTATATGGCGACATTCAGACTGTGCATTTTGTGATTCATTTTCTGAACCATTTTTTACAGTGCACTACAGAAAACGGATCACTCAAATGACATTCAAGCAAAGTCTATGGGTTTTCATTTTTGCCATTCACACAGAGCACTTTGAAAGTGATGCATTTTTTTTCCCTTTTGGAGTGCTCCGTTCTGGAAACTAAGAAAAAAGAAAGAAGTTCCAGCAAGGACCAGAAGGGTTAATCCAGTTAAAACATATACTTTATTGTCTTCATGTTGGCCAAGAACCAGAAGGGGTGAGCTGAATTTCATTTTCCTTAGGGATGAGCGAGTATACTCGCTACTATTTGGCTACTCGCCACTCTCCGAGTATCTTATAAGTACTCGGGAGTAGTGAGTAGTCTGATTACTTTTGCAGTGTATCTATACATACACTGCGAAAGTACCCTAAAAGTGAATAAAGGTTGTTAAAAATAATAAAATTACATACTCACCTATCCGACGCCTACATCAGGACCATCCCAGAAGACCTGCGATCACCGGACAAGGACCTGTGATTTCCAGCCAATCAGATGGCTGCTAGCGATCTGGCCAACCAGATGGCGACACGTCACAACCACGCAATTGCTAGCGGCCACCTGATTGGCCAGATTGCAAAGTCCTAGGTGTACTTCCAGGACTTTGGAATCTGGCCAATCAGGTGGCCGCTAGCGATCACGTGGTTGTGACGTGTCGCCATCTGGTTGACCGGAAATCACAGGTCCTTCTCCGGTGATCGCAGGTCTTCTGGGACGGTCCCGGTGCAGGTGTCGGATAGGCGAGTATGTAATTTTATTATGTTTAACAACTTTTATTCACTTTTATGGTACTTTTGCAGTGTATCTATAGATACACTGTGAAAGTAATCAGACTCGCTATACTCGCAACTAGTACCGAGTACCGGTACCTACTGGTTGCGAGTATAGCGAGTCTCAATATTACTGTACTCGCTCATCCCTAATTTTCCTATATCATATCTCCATTTTGGAAAGGGTCTGTCAATTTGTCTGGCATTTTTCTGATACACTTTTCCCATAGGAACCATTGTCTATTGGTAAAAATAAACATGGCACCCAAAAATGGATCGAAAACCAATTATACAGTTTTTTTTGACAGCTCCTGTTTTTCAGGTAAAAACACAGCAGAACAGAAGAGAAAAAAAAATGTACAGTCTGAATGTAGCCTCATGGAAGTTCCATCATGGCTGCAGAAGTGTATATGAGCCATTTAAAGAAAACAGCTCGTCTTGTCAATATATCACTGAGGTACCATTCAGAGCATAATGGAATATCAGGAATATCTTGCATAAATTCAGCCGTTCCTTTATGAGTGTGTATGGATAAGCAATTTAATAATAAGTGAAGATAAAACTTCTTTTTTACTGTCACATTAAGTTCTAAAAATCACTAAAGGGTTGTAAAGAGTTTCCTTTACACTCATTGTGAAATATGACATTTGTGCAAACAATATCACTTTCATTTATTATTGCTATACTATTTTCACCAATCAATTTTTAATACAGTTTCAGCCACAGCAAATGATACAGTGTCTTCTAATCCTTGCTGTTCTAAACATCCCTCGACTATAAAAATCTTTAGAATGGGTCAATAGGGGGAGAAAAAGAGCCAAGAATAAACACTATTTTCTTCGCTTTTGTGTTGTACTGTAAAACTAGTATATGACTAAATTTTTAATGGCGTCTGGATAAAGTTTGGCGTTGTAGGTTTTAGAGTTTTGTGCCATATTGAAAAACAAAATTGAAGAGTGAACTGTTTATTCCCATGGGTTGCTTACTCAGCACAATAGCAAGGGAAGATTGAGAGAGCTGGCTGGACCTCTGGGCCCATAACTATTAGGAGTGTATGACACATCAGCACCGGTGATGCCAAGCATACCTCTGCATTTCCTAATAAACAGAACCGACACGAAGTCAAGCTTGTGAGACAGACTCACAGCGAAGAAGCACTTTTTTGTTCACCGGGCACATCCTTTTGATTTAAGAGTCAAATTATGTCAGTTTATATGACTGTGCGTGAATGAGCTTCCTCGTAATGAAAGCATTTTTTTCCCAGCAATTATCTCCCAGAAGGACAACAACCCGTGAAACACTGAGGCCTCCATATGAAGTTGCTTTCGATCAATGATTTGTGAATCAATGTTTCTGGGGCTATCATTTAGCAGTTTGACATTATGAAATATTGACCGTGTCTGAGATGTTGCAACCTTGTATACTAATGTGTCTCGCGAAAAGCCAAAACACGTGTAGATGTAGAAAAAATAGAAACAACTTCCATATTGTTTCCATGGAACATAGATATTAGGTGTCTGAAATAAATTGCCATGTAGCAATTCCCAGGATGCGAGAAACCCCTAACAGGTGTGTTATTCCAATGCCACTTTAACTAGAGAAGGAAGTGTCAAACACTATCTTCTTTTTCTGTCTCCCTGTTTCTGTGGGCATTTTTATTACTTGAGATTTGCACTATTTAGAACCTGAAGATTAGGAATATTTGAAATTAATAAGAGTCTCTTTTTTTTTTTTGCAGAGCCGCTTACAATCATTCGCTAATTATGTCTAACGCTGTCTGGTATTGTAGCAAGTCTAGCATTTCTATAAATAACATGGGGGAACCGGCTTGCTCTTGGATTTAATGAGAGCTGCTGTTGAGGGAGAGGTATGTTATTGCAAGCAGCTGACAACTAACCTCTGTACCTTTTGGAAAGACTGGCTGGGAAGTAGTTCAATTTTCAGGTTTAAGATTCTGCTTCAGGAACTGTTTTAGTGTTGACAGATATGGCCCTGAGAAAAAAAATGCAAAAATCAATTGTACGGTATCCGGAATGTGCAAAGCACCTCTCTCCAGATGCTGCAAAATGTTGGCTGTAAATAACAATCTAGGCATAAGTTTTACAACATAGATGTGAGAAGCTCCTTGTGCGAGAACATTTCAAAGCAGGTGCATGTTCCGTGCCTGCGTTACCATGACAACACTATAAAGGATATTTCATTTGATGGTTCTCATAGGTAGGTGGATTTCTTAATTGCACTGCGCTTGATACAAAAACAATATTGTCATTGTTATGTAATATTTCAATTTGCCCCCTATCTTAGGGACGTTTTCTATTTTGGTAATATTTTCAGATCTCTTTTTCTTTCAGAATATTTTTATTGAATTTTAATAATAAGAAGACAATAGAACAAACCAAGCCCAACAGCGCAACAGATATAGTAGGCATTAATGTAGACATTAATGTAGACTATTAATGTAGATTTTAATTAATTAATTAATTAATGTAGACATTAATGTAGACTATTAATGTAGACATTAAAGTCAATAAAGCAATAGCATATAGATTGGTTTGATCATTTTAAAGTGGAGTAGGGAGGGGGAGAGGTGGGGAAGGGAAGAATGGGTAGAAAAATGAGGATCAATTCTTAATTGTGGACAAAAGATAGAGGGATAAAGGTGGGGAAATGAAGTTTTAAGTGCGGCTTCACACTGCAGCACGATCTGGTCCGGGGCTGTCCGGGAGGACCCTGACAGCGGTGGACCGGATGAGCACACAGGACTGGAGGGCTAATATGCCCTCCGGTCTGGTGTGCAGCGCATGCAGCTGCAGCCGCTGACACGTCAGGACTGCGCCGCCGGCAGTCCTGACTTAACAGCAGCGGGAACTGCGTGTGTCTGCACACCGGACCGGAGGGCATATTAGCCCTCCAGTCCTGTGTGCTCATCCGGTCCGCCGCTGTCAGGGTCCTCCCGGACAGCCCCGGACCGGATCGTGCCGCAGTGTGAAGCCACCCTTAGGGGGATAAAGAAAATGTAACATATCCTTAATTAATGAAAAATCTAACATATATATAACAACCTAACATTTATCCTAACATTACTAACTAAATATTCACAAAATGCAATCAGATCTCTTTTTCATCCTTCATCAATAGCATAAAAATAGCAGCCGATTTGTCTTTGCCGTGTACCCCTGGATGTCAGCTATAGTTTATTCATCAAATAGTAGCTTAATTGAAGACATCATTTGTCCCTCCTCTGTGAAAACTTTGAGCAGTGGAATAGGAAAGGATTTAACCTTTAAAGTGGTGGAATTTATTAAAAATTAATCAATGGCTATTGCCACACACGGAGCTCTACCTACTGTTATTTACTTTGACCGAACATAACAAATACACAAACGTGTTTGTACAGGATCTACCCTGGGAAATTTGAGCCAATTTGGCTTGTGTAGATAGATAACTCTCGCACAGTCTATCATATCTGTCTATCATATCTTGTAAGCCTGTGGGTCTGCAGATTGATGAATGTCAGGTTTTAGAATGCTCTGCAAAATCGCCTTTACCATTATAATGGCAGTTTATGTCTGTTGGCGATAAAAAAGATAATATATAGCATCAACAAGCTAATAATTGATTTTAGTTATTGCTAAGCGTGAAATTCATGCTGTGAGCTGTTTATGGAGCATGAAGTATTCATTTATGTATGGGTAATCTCAAACTGTATGCCTGTATTCATCTCTTCTGTCATTATTGCCTGTTTTTAAGACAAATTGACGCAGATGACAGTGGAGGACAATGCTATCAAGCTGAGCAAGGTGGTTGCTTTTTAAAGGCCAAAAGGAAAACTTTAAAGATAAAGGTGTCTTATTAAAAATATGTTTTACACATTACGTAATATACAGTAGTAAAACAAAATTACATATGCTTTCTTTAACCAAAGCCAAATAAAAAATAGAAACATCCCTTGTAGAGTAGGGAGAATCGATTTGCTGATTCGTTCTCTGCAGAGTTGAAAACTGCTTCAATAACTAGCAGGTAGCTGCCCATAGATTAACCTATTAGAAAGGTTTCACACATCTGATTTTAGGAATCCAGCTGTGTGAATCCAGCTTAATGGGAACCTGTCACCTCATGTAAGCCCCCTGACCTGTCAATACCTGTCCCTGCAGCACCCAAATACTTTCTGAATCATCCCTGTCTGAGCTCTTGGGTGTTTGTAAAAGTGAAATAGTATGTTTTAATAACTTACATGAATTTTGTCAGGTGGGCGTTTCTGATGGAGGGGCAGTGTCCCCAAAGCTGCGCTCCCCCCGCCTCGCCGCTCCAATTATGCCCCGATGGGCGTAATCTTTGCTGCATGAGCGTGCTTGCATTTTTCAAATGCCCCCGCTCCGAATGAGTAATTTTTGGGGATGAATTAATTATGGTGTAGGATTGAAGGCCTGAATTTGTTTTCAAACTACTCTAAAGCATTGATTTCTTTCAGAGTATGGCCTAGCATCTAAGTTATTTAGTCATATAGAAAGTAGTTTAAATACTCTAAATAATTTCATGACCTTGCAGAGCAGATTCAACATTATGAAGCCACTGAGGGTCGAACAACTGCAACACCTCTTCTGATAAATCCTAAACCCAAGTTGATTCTTCCACATTGATGTACTGGTGAACATTAAAAACTTTTTCACCTTTAGGAGAAGATGTTGCTTGTACTTTACACTGTGCATACAATCATCTGGTTCTGGGCCATTTCCATATTTCTTTATGCCCTACAACTCTCAACAGTAGACTCTTTGAGACCTCTTGGCTCCTGTAGAGTGACCCTAACTGTTCATAGTATCTCTGTACACAGGCTGACATATTGCTGAGGAGTAATGTACTAAGTTTTGACATTTGGGCCACAGATTCTCATCAAAATAATGTGGCCTTTCACTGTGAGTTGTGTGCTGAATATTTTAACCTGCTTTGCCCTGCTTCCTGATCTAGCTTATGTGATACCCAGTGTTACTTTCTTAGGCTGGGGTCACAGTACCATTTTTCACATGCATTTTTGGAGACCTGCGTTTTCAAAAACGCATGTAAAAAATGCACCCATAGGCCCCCATGTTAAAAAACGCATGCCCTAATAGCCAAAAAGCATGTGTGACTGTCGCATGCGTTTTTGGAGCATATCCAAAAACGCATGCGTTTTTGTAGAAAACGCATGCGTTTTTATAACATGGGTTCCTATGGAAAACGCATGCAAAAACGCATGTACAGTTAGCACCTTTTAGTGCCATTCAAAAACGCATGCGTTTCCCATAGGAGCCCATGTTAAAAAAAAGCATGCGTTTTTAAAAGGCACTAAAAAAATGCATGTCAACTGTGACCCCAGCCTTAGCCTCTATTTACCTTATACTTCTGCCTTTCACTTTATTTTCCTGTGTTTGACCTTGGATAAATGACCTTGTCTCCTTGTCTCTAAGGCCCTGTGCACAGTGTGTATTATGCATTTTTAGTGCTTTTTAGTGCAGTTCAATGAGAAGTCTGACGTTTTAGGCAATTTATGTTGTTTTCTTTTCCCATGCGGATTTGCTGCAACTTTGTTATTTATGCTCTGAGTGGCAGGTATATCATATCATCTATTGTTCAACTCCCACTCAATCTAAAGGCCACGTTACACACACAGATATCTGTGACCAACTTCTGAACAGATCTCTGGTTGCAGTGAAATCATGGACACATTGTTACATTTGTACACAGCCACAAAATGGAACAATGTGTCCATGATTTCACTGCAACCAGAGATCTGTTCAGAAGTTGGTCACAGATATCTGTGTGTGTAACGTGGCCTTAAAATTATAAATATTTTATTGGTCTGCCAAATTACTAGCCTATGTACCCGGACACTTCGGTAGGACCTTTCTCCTTTTTATGCTTGTATGTTTTTAATTGTCTTTCTATTTATCAATTAACAAATGACTTTGTACTTTGGATATTGTTTTTCTTAGTTTTTTTATTTCATATGATATGATAACTGCAAGCTATTATGTGGAAGCCTGGCTGTATTTAAGGTTATATAATCCTTTTCTAACTGATTCAATATTTCACAATGTGTAAAATGACAATTGCAAAGTTAATCACATATTGTTGGAATTCGCCAGGCTCAGCGAATTCATAAAAATTTAAGACAAATTTCATTTTCATCAAATTGAGTCACTCATATTTAATATTAGTGTTGAATTAATTATAATAAAAATATTAAATAATTTTGTGTGAAGAAGAAATTTGTTTTTCTCCTGGGAATAAAATTGCTATAGTTGGCTTTGCTTTCCTTCGGATCAGAACTCGAAGCCTGAAGGTACCGTCACTCGCCGTGATATGGCTTCTATATCGCTGGCGATTTGACGTGAGCGCGCACGTTTCGGGCACTTTTTTCTGATCGCTGTGGAACTGTCACATGTAGCAATCTCACGTGCGATCTTCGGCGATCCTGCGTTCCAGAAATCGCCTGCAAAAGACCGGAAGCGATCTTCCCATCACACATCGCCGCATCACACGCCACAATAGTGGCAGCGATGTGGGCATACTGTTTTGATAGGGGCGTGCTAGAGTGTGTTTCACCGCGCGCCTAACACTGCGATTGGTGGACGGAACTGTATTCCCATTGGTCAGCCTTGCGTGAACGCACGGGTCATCAAATAAGGCGCCTTGGACATGGCCAGCCAATCGGAACGCAGTCTCACCCACCAATCGCCGTCAGATGCGGCGCAAAAAAAACAACATCCAAGCACGCCTACGGGATTTATTTCAGGATCGCTGTGTATGTCGCTATCGCCCTGTCACACACCACGAAGCGCTGAGATCGCCTGGTGGATATCACCTGATTTCACTGCAGTATAGGGCAATCAGGCGACGCTTCACCAGCAATTTCTCGCTGCAGAATCGCCCAGTCACACGCCACTATGCACATGCGATGTGGTTTCAACATAGCCAAATTCGGGAAATGACAGCGATCTCGCCAGCAATATGGCAGCGTGTGACGGTACCTTGAGAAATGCTGGATTACATGGACAAAAGCATGTTTTCAGTAATTTATACTATTATTTGTTTTTCCTATACAATATACTTATAGAAAAACCCTGTGTGAAGAAATTACTCCCATTTAGAATTAAACATATTTATTTGAAGGGCAAAGTTCACAAGGTCTTCTGGTGATTTGCATATTACACATGCGGTGCAGTATACAGAAATTAACTTTATTTTGTGAAAATTTAGCATATCAAGAATATGATCATTAACAGTATGATGTATGTTGCACTCAAATTTGTTTTGTAGCCCTAGTCCAATTGTGCATCACATCAATACTGCAACCAATGGTACATTTATAATCTTTGTGCATTTACTTTCAGGTGAATTTTCCATCTGTTAACATGTTCTAGATAAGCATCTGGTCTCACAGCAGATTTCAATAAATAACCTCCAGTAAATCAGACATTATAGTTGCAAGGTGTCTATATAAGCACAATGTTTCTTCAAAATATATTTCATTTTTCCTATGGATGTTCAAGCTTTTCAATAAGAGAATGAATAAAATAAACAAGAATAAACTTGCTTTGTTACTTAAAGCACCACTCCAACTTTTTTATTATTATTGTTGCACCACTTTTTTCTGATCACTGTGGAACTGTCACATGTAGCGATCTCACGTGCGATCTTCGGCGATCCTGCAATCCGGAAATCGTCTGTAGAAGACCGGAAGCGATCTTCCCTTCACACATCGTCGCGTCACATGCCACAATTGTAGCAGCGATGTGGGCATACTGTTTTCATTGGGGCGTGCTAGAGTGGGATTCTCTTCTAAATGGAATCTTCAGGTCAAAAATCCATATGTACCTGACATAATTTTCTAATTGAACCAGTGAAGCTCTTCCTATTTATGTATTTTTTTTGTTTACACTTCTCTCCTGTCCTCTGTAAACTGCAAAAAAAGATATTCACTCACTGTGATTGACAGATGGAATTATCACTTAGTTTTCTGCTGCACACACTCCAGGAATTAATATTCATGCATCACTGCATTGCCCTCCTCTGGTTCTGTATCCTGTTGTGTAATCAGTTTCCCATGCGCAGGCACAATCCAGAGGAGAAAGGAGGGAGAAGGAGGTGTGTGCTCTCTCTAGCTGCATGTCTGACATCCTCATTGTGTGTATCTGAGGCATGTGTGTAGTGTGTGCAGGAGATATTTCTATGTGTTTATTAGAACATTTGTGCATTTGCTAAGTAGATACATAACTTACATGTATGTAGGGAAACAAAAGTTCATATGAACACATAGAAATCTCTTACAGACAGTACACACATTGCAGCATAAAACACCTCCTCCCTCCTATCTCTCCCATCAGAAGAAACCTGCAGAAGCCTGAGAGTATCAGCGTAACTTCAGCACAGAGGAGAGGGACAGAATAACAGCTTGGATAGGCATGGATATTTAAATAATAGTTACATACTTTGACTAATCAGTAGTCTGGTCAATTACTTTTACTGCTGAAGCCAGCTGCCCTGCTTGGTGTGAAGGTGCTTATAGCAAAAAACCTACAAAGGGTACAATAATGAATTTTACATATTCTGAAAGGTCTACCCAAGCACAATTCAAATGTACTATTAGCATCATATTAAAAATATCCTGACAGAGTCTCTTTAAGTGCCCTGCTCCTAATAATATGGTCTCTCAGCATCTTCATCTGCTATCGGGTATGCATTGGTCAGTCTTTACAGTTTGTGACCTACCGGCCCCTCCAGTTTTTCATGGAGCATTCCGGAGGTCACAACTCAATGCAAAGTTATGAAAGCCTTGTTCTGACACTCACAGGCTTGCATTGAGAGCACGTAACAACTTCTGGCTTCTGGCCAGTTTGAAATTGATGTCACAAGACAGGACAGGAGCAATCCCAAAAAAGCAATGCCAAAAAAGTAAGTGTCTTATTAAGGGCAGGGATTTTAGTTTAAAAGCACCTCTCCAGTGATAAAAATAAATAAATAAATAAATAAATAAATACATTCTTGGAGTGGTGCCTTAATAATGACAAAGTTAATGCACTGGGGCCCTGGTTAATGTAATAAAGAAACCAATTGCATGCAGTTTTCTAAAGGCCACGTCACACGCTTCAATATTGTGAACGATATCGCTTAAGTGACCCGGATTTTTGATTGCTTAAGCGATATAGTTTGTGTGTCGTTGCATGTAACTGAATGTTTTTCTGATGAAAAATCATTTGATCGCTCATCGCAGATTTATGATCCTGACCTGAAATCCATCGTTCATCGTTCAAGCTGCTGCATCGTGCTGTGTGACACCTCTCCAACGATCTCATTCTCGACTTCGACACATCTAGCTTCAGGAATAGGCGATCGCTGAGTAGTGCGCACGATCGCTGGCGCGTTGCCAAATTTAACATCGTTAACAAGATCTATGCTTGTGACACCACACAAACGATATCAATAAATTGTTCTAGCGATCTCGATCATGTGACTTTCCAGGCAAAATTGTGAAGCGTCTGATGTGGCCTTTACACACTCATTTTCCAATTTCACAATAAACTCACTAACATTCTATCTACGCAATAGAGATTTTATAATAGAACTTAAATATTGGTACAGTAAAATATTGTTCCTTCCCTGTGCTGATTTGTAAGCTGTACAGGGATAAATGTACATTTTCTCACACCATTTTTGCAGAGTGAGGTCTTCCTATTATAATATCAGAGATGTTGTCTGTGCTCAGTATTCAGATATTCACACCAATGCTTCTTTCTCACACAGCATGCTATTAAGATGGACACTGGGAAACAGACATGCTCGTCTAGGTTTTCGTAGCCTAAGCCGTTTTAAGAAAATCTAATGGTCTTTCTCTTTAATCAGCTGTGCTGGTTGTTTTACTGTTGTTTTTGTGCCACCAGTATGTTTTTTGTGTAATGTAGACTATAACCCTAAGGGTACCTTTACACGCGGCTACATTTCTAGGGTGGCTACAGGTAATTTACTGGTTGCAGTGAAATCATGGAGACAAGGTTCTATCTTGTTGCTGTGTACAAATGGAATAATCTCTCCATGATTTCACTGCAACCAGTAAGTTACCTGTAGCCACCCTAGAAATGTAGCCGCGTGTAAAGGTACCCTTAGGGAAGAGTCACACTAGCGTGGACTCACACAATGCAGTGAGATAATCGTCCGAGGTTGACAATAAAAGAGATTGTAAGATTAATCTCCCCATCTCCTCCACAGTTGTGATACAAACGCAGGGGTATATGGGAAGATAGTGGATGCAAATAGGTGCAGGTGGGATGACAGCACAGTTGGTGCAGGCTGGAGTAGCTGGTATTATGGCATCACAGGTGTTGGCAGATTCCACATGTTTAGGATAGTAAACTCAGGAATGGGTAATTGACACAGGTATGAGTAAACAGGCACAGGTATGAGTATGTTGAAAATGGGACCTGAGAACTAGCAATTTCTCTCTATTTTATAGACTGTGCTGTCAAGGCACCTTCAAAAGGGGGAATGTGTCTTAAATTCTTAACTTATATGCCCTATTGTTGAGACACACTTCGGGGTGAGGCATACTAGGACCTTTTGAAAAAGGGGCATGTCACACGCACATCCTAGTGCATCCCCGGAATGCCTATGATGCCAAAGCAGACCCTGAGGGCAGGATGCAAAAGCCATAGCACAGGCAGGCACCACGAGACTGCTGGAAGAGTGAGTAGACTGGGGCCATCAGTCTCTCTGTGAAGATGCCAGTACCATGATGAGTGCTACAATATCCCCAGTTAAGTCTCCCCTTTTCCAGGAATCTCTTAAGGAGAAGAGGGGCATTAATATTCTTCTTAGGCTCCCAAGACCTCTAACTGGGAAGAAACCCCTTTCAGTCCACTAAGAAAGTTTTGCCTTGAATCCTTTTTACAATGAGGATAGATTTAAGCTTTATAGATATCCCCATCACTGACTGAGGGAGGAAAGGTACCTGGATTCCTGAAGTAATACCTCAGGATTATTGACTTGAGGAGTGATACATGGAATGAGTTGGGAATACCCAAAGAAGCCAGGAGCTTTAATTTGTAGGATACTTCATTGCACTTTGAATGGACCAATAAAGAGGGGTTCTAACTTGTAGTATGGAAGACTGAAATGGACAGATTTGGAGGAAAGCCATACCTTGACTCTGGGCCGGAACAAAGTATGGCCAAGGCATCTCTTATCTGCATGTTTATTCATTCAGATGGAGGACTGCTCCAGGGAGGACTTGGTCTCTGCTACATATTGCGCCAATGGGCTGCCGAAGGTGATAGCCATTGGGAATTGGATTTTGGGTTGCTTTGCTGTCCATACACTATGTAAAATGGAGATTTAGAGATGCATTCACTCACGTGGTTATTGTATGAAAAATTCGGTCATGGAAGGACCTTAATCCATTTGATGTGGTGGTTGTTGATGTAGTGCCGTAAAAAAAATTGTCAGGATCTCTACTTGGTCAGAGGACTGTGGATAGTAGACCAACAAGAAGTCCAAGGTGCCATCCAGAAGCTTACAATTAGATACCTGCACATGATCCTGAGATACCTGGGAGTTTGACGCGGGCGTCGAGGGGTGGGGTGGGCTGTAGGAGATCGGGGTTTGGGTGTGTGGGGGCGTCGCTGGGGGAAGAGGGTGAGAGTTGGTGGTGGGCGTCCGGCCCCTCGGGTTTCCTCCCTGCGTGGTGGACCCTAGACTCAGTGCTGCTGTTGGAATAGCTTACTGAAGTTAGGGGAGTCCCTGAACAAGATCCATTCAATCCAGGTGGTGATGTATCTATCCGTTGAGCCAGAGCTGTCGGCCGCCAACTCCTCCATCCGACAGATGTCTAGCATTTCCATGCACCAGTCTGTTATAGGAGGTTTTTCTGGTGATTTCCCGTAGCGTGAGATGACTGAACGAGCGGCCGTCATGCAGAAGCGTAGGATGTCCCTTTTTGTGTTTTTTACTGACCCGGGGTATACTGACAGTAAGGCTATTTCGGGGTTGCCGCTCAAACGTTTGCCTGTGATGAGGTTGTAGTTTCGAAACACTCCTTCCCAGAAGTCCCGGATTGCTGTGCAGTTCCCCATATGTGGAGCATTGTTCCTTCTTCTGCTCCGCATCGCCAGCATGAGCTTGGGACCGTAGGAAAGATTATGTGGAGACGATCTGGGCATCGATACCACCTGTATAGAATTTTGTAGTTCTTTTCCTGCGCTAGGCATGAGTTTGCCATCTTTCGCGTGAAAAGGAAGCTTATCTTCCATTCGGGCTAGGTAATCTCTCTCCCTATTCCTTTTCCCAGGCCAGTTGGAAGGACCGTTTGTTAGCTCCCTTCCTTTCTGAGAGGATGCGATGTATTTCAGAGACTGCGTGGGGTGGGGGGGAGTCGCGTGTGAATAGGTCTTCTATTGGTGTGGTGAGCTGCCTTTTGCCTTTGCGCCCTGTCTATGAGGAGTAGGGTCTTTATCGTGTTGTCCCTGGCTTCGCGTCCTTTGACAAAGCCCACCTGGTCCATGTTGATAATGGGGGGGAGGCAGGGGCTGACTGGCGACGCAAATCCTGGATGGCAAAATTTTTCCGGCAGCCCTTGGGTGAGGACCACCGGGGGGGGTGCTGTCGGAAATTTTCGGCGGCCCGTCTCAGTGCCTCCAGCCCTTAGGTGAGGACCGGGGGGTGTTGGGGTTGTCGGAGTGCTGTCAGAAATTCAGAAATTCTCGGCGGCCCATCTCAGTCCCTCTCCAGCCAGGCCCGTATTTGGAGTTCCTGCGCCCTAGGCACTGTCAGCGGTGCGCCCCCCCCATCGCTCCACGCCCCCCTGCAGACAGAGGAGTAGCTAAAGGGAGCCTAGAGGTTCCCATTATGGTTGGAGTAGATGGTTGCTAGTTGACCGCCACCATGTCACATCAGCAAGGAGGTGGCAGTCATGTTTTGGGTCGTAATCATGTGGAGAGAGCTAGTTTGCCCCTATAGGGTCCATGAAGGCATGAAAAGGACCACGGCAAAGTATATATACTTTTAGACTGACCACTTTTTTTCTTCGTACAAAATCATCCCCATGCATGACAATGCACCATCTCTTGGTATAGAGCATAGCCTTGAGTAATTGGCTGCTATGGACATAAAAGTAGAGAAAACCATGGTGTGGCTACCAGTCTCCTCTGATCTAAGCCCTATTGATAAACTTGGAAGTACCATTAAGCAAAAAAAATCTAAGATGCTGTAAGACCTTAACCATCAAACCAGCAGCTCTGGGAGTCAATTATGACATCCTGCAAACAAATGCAACCTTAAAACATCCTAAACCTGACAAGTTCAACAAATGCAATATTTGTGAAGGTGATATCAAAGAAAGGCGATATACAATATGAGACATACTGGTAGGATATTTTCATTGTGAGCCCCAATGGGGACAGTGTTGATGATGTATGTAAAGTGCTGTGGAGTTCATAGTGTAATGTAAATGTAAAAAAAATTTCTTCATATGTCGTCACAATACCGGGATCTGAGGATCTTGTATTTCGAGGTCAGGGGCTCTCTGATGCCATGTTGCTGTCTATCTCACTGTCGTCCTCTTTGGACACTGCAGTGCGGTGGACAAGAGAGCATTAACTGGTTAATAACAAGAAGTATGGTGTGTACTAACTGAGCCATAAACCCCTCCATACCATGTCCAGCAGACATTGTAGGATTACTATATGGATTTTATTATTAGGGCACGGACACACTGGCGTGAAACTTGGATGAGTGCAGTGTGTGATTTTATCGCAGTGCAGTCAGTTAATCAACGTCTGAAACACATTGACGAGTGTCGGACGCTTTTTTCTCATCCAGATTCTGGATGGGAAAAAAGTCACAACATGCTGCGACAGTCTGCGATTCATGTACGAGACTCACCAATGCAAGTCTATGAGTCCGACAAAATCACATACCGCACACTGACAGCACACCGACCATCCGTGAGGCATCTGTTTTTTTCACTGACACATTATCATTCTTCAGCTGAGACAACTGTAAAATGCTCCTGTAAATAGCAGTAATAGCTGCTGAGAAACAAAACATATTGCACATGGATGTGATCTAAGAAAACTGTCGGACACTCGCACAGCATTTGGATGTCCCAGTGGCCAGCTACACAGACAGCCCGCCACAGCCACACACAGAGCCACAGCCACACAAAAACAGTCAGCCACATAGACAGCCAGCCACATAGACAGCTAAACAGACACAGAGAGCAACACAGAGAGACACAGCCACATAGACAGCCACACACATAGCCACAGCCAGCCACACACAGAGCCACAGCCAGCAACATAGACAGCCATAGCCAGCCACACACAGACACAGCCAGCCAAACAGAGACACAGCCAGCTACACACACAATATCAGCCACATACATACAGCCACACACATACAGCCACACACATAGCTAGCCACACAAACACAGCCACACACAGCCAAAGTCAGCCAGCCACACACATACAGCCAGCCAGCCACATGGACAGCCACACACGCAGCCAAAGCCAGCCACACACAGGCGCAGCTACCCACACACACAGACACAGCCAGCCACACACACAGCGAGCAATATAGACAGCTATAGCCAGCCACACACAGACATACAGCCAACCACACAGCCAGCCACACACACACAGTCAGCCACACACAGCCAAGCAGCCCCAGCCACACACACAGTCAGCCACACACAGCCAGCCACGCAGCCTCAGCCACAGCCATGCAGCCACAGCGAACCCCAGCCAGCCACAACCACGCCGCCCCAGCCACACACAGACATAGTTAGGCACACACAGCCAGCCACAGCCACATAGCCCCAGCCACATAAAGACACAGTCAGACACACAGACAGCCACATGCAGCCATGCAGCCCTAGCCACACATAGACATAGTCAGCCACACAGACACATTTTGCCACACACAGCCAGCCACGCAGCCTCAGCCACACAGACACAGTCAGCCACAAACAGCCCTAGCAATATAGACACATAGTCAGCCCCAGTCATACACAACCAGCCACAAAGCCCCAGCCACACACAGCCAGCCACACACCGCCAGCCACACACCGCCAGCCACAAAGCCCCAGACACACAGAGGCCCAGACACACAGAGGCCCAGACACAGAGGCCCAGACACACAGAGGCACAGACACACAGAGGCACAGAGACCCAGACACACAGAGACCTAGACACGCAGAGACCCAGCCACACAGAGACCCAGCCACACAGAGACCCAGCCACACAGAGACCCAGCCACACAGAGACCCAGCCACACAGAGACCCAGCCACACAGAGACCCAGCCACACAGAGACCCAGACACACAGAGACCCAGACACACAGAGACCCAGCCACATACAAATAGTCAGCCACACAGACACAGCCCCAGCCATACACAGGCACACTACCCACCACCACCAGCTGCTGCTGCTGCAGCTCATGATGATCTTTATCTTTACACATGTTGCTGGCTCCCGCGCTGTGGAAGTTGGAACAACTTCCGGGGCCTGCAGTAGAGATGAGGAGGCGGGGCCCAGAGATTGACTGATGATAGGAGGACCCAGGGGATGTGAAGGGCTCACGTCACACAGGTCCTCCTATCTCCAGTCAATCTCTCTGGGCCCCGCCTCCTCATCTGTACTGCAGGCCCCTCCATGCCTCAGCTTCTCCCTGGAGGGAGAGGAATTGCTGCAGTGTCGCCTCTCTCTCTGACACTGTCTCCTCCGCGGCGGGTCTGTTCACTGCCTGCTGCAGGGTGGGTGAGTGAGGTCCGCGGCCCGTTTCTGTGGGTGGGCGGCCCTAGGTGGGGGCTATACCACCAGCCCAGGGGGCACTTGCCCCCCTGCCACCTGGGCCAGTCCGCCCCTGGGCTTATGTGTGACCCCAGCCTAAGGCTGCTTAGCTGTACCTGGCTAGACATAGAAATTGCGCGGAGCCCCAAGCATTGTTTTTTATTATTTCATGAAATTCATGAAATAATAAAAAAAAGGCTCCCCTATATTCTTGTGTCTGGCCAAGTACAAATAGGCACCTGGGGGTTGGGGGCAGCCCGTCGCTGCCTGCTGGATTCGGCTGGTTCCAGAAATACGGAGAAGCAAATTTTTTTCTGACAAATCCATAAAACAATATGAATAAAAGGGACTGCATCTTTATTAACCCCTGGACCATGGGCGAGGGGTTAATAAAGATGCAGTCCCTTTTTTAGGATTGTTTTATTGATTATTCAGAAAAAAAATGACGTGGGCTTCGCCGTATTTCTGGAACCAGCCGGATCCAGCAGGCAGCGACGGGCTGCCCCCAACCCCCAGGTGCCTATTTGTACCTGGCCGGACACAAGAATATAGGGGAGCAAATTGCAGCCCGCAGCCGCCCCAGAAGATGGCGCATTCATTGAAGCACCATCCTCTGGCGCTGAACCCCACTCTTCCAGTGGCCCTGGTGGCGGGTGGTTCACTGGGTAATAATGAGGTTAAGGCCAGCTTTGTATTATCAGCTGGCCCTAAGCCCGAAATTTATGGCGGTCACACCAATATTAGACATGACCGCCATGAATTTCTATTAAATTGTTTTAAAAAAAAACACAACACAGAGAAATTTTTTTTTATTAGAAATAAAAAAAAAAGCCATTAGGGACTCCATCTTTATTTAAAAAAAATCCTCTTCCGTCCAACATAGTCCAAAACGCGATGTCCTCTCTGCTACATCCCTGTGCATAGATATAGATGTCTATGCACAGGGAGTGAGCAGACTGAGAACAATCTCAGCTCTGCTACATCATCTCTGTGCACAGGGAGAGCAGGCGGGCTCTAGGACCCTGGAGCTGCAGCAGCCGCAGGACCCGAGCCTGGCACAGAGCAGACAGCTGGACTCGTTACTGTGCGAGTTTCCCTGCGATTACTTGCACAGTAACGAGTCCAATGCAAGTCAATGGCAATCCAGAGTCTCTGACAAAACTAGGATTGCCATTGATTTGTATTGGACTCGTTACTGTGCGAGTAATCGCTGGGAAACTCGCAGAGTACCGAGTCCAGAGAGTCCCTTACTACTCGCAGAGTAACGAGTCCTAGCGAGTAGACTCGCCCATCCCTAATTGATGTATTTTTTCTGAGATTTTTTAAAAATTATATTTGATTTTCAGTTAGTTGTTTGAGTGCCCAGTCTGAGGGCCCGCTCGCATAATGGGTATTTGGATGCATATTTGGTGCAGATCCGCACTAAATATGCAGCAGCGTGTTTTCCCAGCCAAGTCTATGGGATCTGTGATGTCCTGTCTGCCTGGTGCCTTTTTATCTCCAGCGGATTGCGGTAAAATCTGCAGCATGTCAATTTTTGCTGTGGATTTAACCGCATATTTCATCCATAGACCCTCATGTTAACTCAAAATAAGCAGCAGATACGCAGCAGTGTTCACATTATGTGTATGTGTTGCTTATTTTGTGCTAAAATTCCATTAAAATCCCCCTGGTATATTTTTCACCTGGGAGAACTGGAGTGAAGTTGCACTTTGTGACTTTCTAAAAAATCACAATTGATGAATCAGGCTAAAACATTTGGAATTACCGCTGACAGTTATACAGCCCATTTTTTATTTTGCACGAAATTCATGAATTGCATGTACCATTTTGAAGAATTTCATGGCAAAAAATGACAACTAAAACCAGAAGACAAAAAAAGAGACTTAAAAAATACAAATGATTAATTGGGGACTATTTGTTAAAAAAAAAAAGATTAGGAAACTGTAGCAAAATAAAAGAAAAATCTCTTTAATGAGCATGTTATCAAACTTGCAAGACAAATTCCATGGCGATCATTAGTACTCACTTTTATTAAAATGAATGCAGACTTAGTGTGGTTCATGCATTTATGATAGCGATAATGGTAACTAATTCTGACATAAAGGACCATATTTTTTAAGTTGATTAAATAGATCTTTTCTTTCAAAGAGAATCTGTAACCAGGTTTTAGAAAACCCATCTGAGACGAGCATGATGTAGTGGAGGAGACCAGGATTCTAGCAATGTGTCACTAAGGACTCCTTCACAGGTCCAAACCTCCATTACATTTGGCGCCTGTTTTGCCACATACCGAACTAACGAAGAACATACATTCTGAATAGAGATGAGCGAGTACTAAAATGCTCGGGTGCTCGATGCTCTGGCAGAGCATCCCAAGATACTCGTGCACTCGGCCAGAGCACCGAGCCCAATGTAAGTCAATTAGTGACAGGCTCCGCCCACAGACTTCCGGTTACAAAACGAGTGTTTCTGGGAAAGGGCGGGAGGGTGGGCTTTTTCAAATCGCCGCAGCATACAACACCTTGCTGTGCACCCCAGAGGGATCCTAACAATCAATCTGCTCTCTGTGAGGTGCCAGCTCACTGTGTGCACTGAAGGGAGCAGTGTATTTGTGTCAGATCAATAATTATTAGTGAGGAGTCCGAGCATCTCGGCGGTACTCGGTGCTCGCCAAGCATCCCAAGTACCGGGATACTCGTGCCGCTTGCGAGTAGCAAGTAGCGCCGAGCATACTCGCTCATCCCTAATTCTGAACCAATCTCCTGATATCATACAACTTGTAATCTTCGATCCTCCCAAGACCTCCTTCTTTCCTCCACACTTGTTCCTCATCTAACCGCCTGCAAGACTTCGCCCGAGCATCTCCCATTCTCTGGAATTCTGCACCCCAAAATGTCCGACTGTCCTCCACACTCAGAACTTTCAAGTGGAATCTGAAACCCCATCTCTTCAGAACAGCCTACAAGCTGCAATGACCACAATGCCACCTCATCACCAATTGACCGGGTGCCCCACCACCACTGGACCTGGTTCCCCACCACCACTAGACCTGGCCTTCCACCACCATCGGACCCGACGCTCCACTACCATCGGACCCGGGGTTCCACCAGAGCAGACCCAACCTACTGTCTCTCTCCATTGCTCTGTAGAATGTAAGCCCGCAAGGGCAGGGTCCTCTCTCCCCTCTATATCAGTCTATCACTGTTAGTTTGTTCATTGTATTTTTAACTTGTTTGTATGTATCTCTTTCTCATGTACAGCAGCATGAAATCAATGGTGCTCTATAAATAAATAATAATAATATCGGAAACATAGACACATATATACCAATGAAAATCATTAGTATTTTTGTCATGTCCATGTTTTCACAAACCAGAAATAATCTGAGGCTCCATTTGCTTCCTCTTCTGCTGCTATCTTCCACCTCCTCCTGAGCAATATTGCCACTGAGCTCCCCACGAAGAGATGTGACAGCAGCACCATCAGCAGTGTCAACAAGCTTCTGCACATCATCTTATGGTAGAGTTCAGCTGTCCATCCCCCAAACACTGCAGAGGAAGAGAAAGGTGACATTCAGAACCTGCAAGCACTGGTCCTGAATGGCTGCTTTTCAAATTTCTGGCCTTTGAAATGTTGTCATTCCGGCTAGGGGAGATGGGCAGTTTTAAAAAATGTATGCTGGAGGCTGTCTCACAGCATGTGGTTCCCAACTGTCACCAACTGTCACTACTTTTCCCTACACTAACAAGTTGCTGACAAATTCAGGTGTGGACTGTGCAAGCCATCAATGGCAAGGTTCTTATAACCCCCAATATATGGATCAGTAAGCATGGGCAGGACAAATACCTCCTCTCTAACTAGTTTATAGATACCCCAAATCACAATCTCATTATTCATAATGTATTCCCATTGAAGCATACTATCAAAAAGAGACCCATAAGGGACCACGGGATATCTTTAAAATCTCAATACTTTATTAAGCAGCTTATAAAAAAAGCATAGCTTTACAATTTAATCACAACTATAAAGAAAAACAATACCATAAATCACTGAGAAACAGAATACATGTTATATTGAAAGGGTACGAAAGAATGGTCAGAATATTATGTAAAGTACCACAGGGCTCACAAGGAGAAAACCATACTGAGTTCAACTGGTACAGTCAAGGATTCCTTTTTTGCATATTCGCTTGACACCTGACCTCCAATAAAAGTAAGGATAGAACAACATCTATGGGGGAGTCATGTCTGAGTCTTTCCCATTTTTTAACAACCGTGTGTATTAAATGCCGATTGGCTACCCACAGAATACCATTATCACTGCCTATATGCTACATATGCATAGGTGATGATAAACAATGGTTCCTCCAGTAGGTTAGCTAAACTCAGTCACCACCACCATCCCTATCCATAAGGTGTCTATTCCCTTTCCTTAACTTGCTCAGGTGCCAGCACAAATCAAATAAAGGACTGGTTACTCAATTGTCTCACATCAGATCAGTACCAACCTCAGTGGTTAGAGCTCCAATCACCCCGACGGCGTTTCGTCTGGTGAGACTTCTTCAGGGGGTCAGGGCGCACTGACCCCCTGAAGAAGTCTCACCAGACGAAACGCCGTCGGGGTGATTGGAGCTCTAACCACTGAGGTTGGTACTGATCTGATGTGAGACAATTGAGTAACCAGTCCTTTATTTGATTTGTGCTGGCACCTGAGCAAGTTAAGGAAAGGGAATAGACACCTTATGGATAGGGATGGTGGTGGTGACTGAGTTTAGCTAACCTACTGGAGGAACCATTGTTTATCATCACCTATGCATATGTAGCATATAGGCAGTGATAATGGTATTCTGTGGGTAGCCAATCGGCATTTAATACACACGGTTGTTAAAAAATGGGAAAGACTCAGACATGACTCCCCCATAGATGTTGTTCTATCCTTACTTTTATTGGAGGTCAGGTGTCAAGCGAATATGCAAAAAAGGAATCCTTGACTGTACCAGTTGAACTCAGTATGGTTTTCTCCTTGTGAGCCCTGTGGTACTTTACATAATATTCTGACCATTCTTTCGTACCCTTTCAATATAACATGTATTCTGTTTCTCAGTGATTTATGGTATTGTTTTTCTTTATAGTTGTGATTAAATTGTAAAGCTATGCTTTTTTTATAAGCTGCTTAATAAAGTATTGAGATTTTAAAGATATCCCGTGGTCCCTTATGGGTCTCTTTTTGATAGTATAGTTTATAGATAGGCCGGGGCACCACTCCAAACAAGCCAGCGGATTGTTGCTGTCAGTGGGCATAGAGCACAAGACCACGGGGTGCCAGTCACAAAGACAAAGTCCGTAATGATACCAAAGAAGGAAAAGACGGCACTCACCGAGGTGTAGATGAATCAGCGGTGTCCTTTTATTGCAGGGACATAGCACAGATGCAGGGAGGGGGTGCCGAGGGTCACCCTCGGCACCCCCTCCCTGCATCTGTGCTATGTCCCTGCAATAAAAGGACACCGCTGATTCATCTACACCTCAGTGAGTGCCGTCTTTTCCTCCTCTCTAACTATCTGGTGTGTATATGTAGTGGCAGCTTGGCCTGCGTCGGAAAGTATTTTAGCATATGTCCTACCACCACTGAGAATTGCTGTATTATTCTCTTTCTGTGTTGCTTCCTCCTCCTACTGCACGGCCTCCACCTCATCCTCATCCAATCAGCATAACACCTGCACAACCAACTTTAGCCAGGGGAAATGACACTTAATCTGTTTGGGGGAAAAGCACAGGAGCTGTGGACAGGGATCAACAACAGACCAATGAGTGATTGGTGCTGCTGAACCTCAAGCCTAGCCAGGTGGTGTGCGATAAAGAGCAAAATCTAATAGCAACTCTGGGCATAGCCAGTTTGAGAACATCCCTTGCTTAGTGCATGTGGTAAATTTTGTGGTGCAGAGGTTCCAGGAAAATTACCCCAAGCTGTCAGAGTTGCTGCAGAAAGTTTGGGCCATCTTTGCATACTTTCTCACCTTGCTGATACTCGGCTTTCTGCACTGCATCATAACTTCTGCCTTCTTACTCATAGCCTCATATGCAACATAGAGCTGCAGGATTCACAGGTAAAATGCCCTGCAGAATAACACCACTTCACAACCAACAAGCGTGCCTCCATGCAGGCATGTTTGCTGTGTTGGCTTATTTCGAGTGCTCAACGAACATGACTCCATCATTGCTATACCACTACTATGCCTGCTTGAAAAAAATGCTTCAGGCAATGATGGATGATGTGGTGGCACGGGAGAGTAGGAGGAGGAGCAAGGACCATTCCCATGATTATCAGGCCTGTCATCCACACATGGCTGGAAACGTGGATTCCTGTACTAACAAAGACTAGGTACAAAATTATCCATCCAGCGGACAGTTTTCAAGGATGAGAAGGAGGAGGAACCATCTTCACAATATGGTTCCAAAAGCAGCTCAGAAGTATCATTGGAGCATGGCTGAGGGGATTCAGAGGACTCAGATGATACACCTCCCGCCAAGGTTACCGTTGCCCCTAGGCAACCTGTCACACATGAGTGAATACATGTTCTAGTGCCTGCAAAATAAGCTCTGAGCTGTCAGGATTCTTACCAGTGCTGATTACTAAGTGACTGCCCTGCTAAAAGAACAATTTGCCATCCTTTCTTCTGTCACTGGACTGTGGTCAGAAGTGTGGGAATACAAGCACACACTTGTACATGTGTGGCACCCCAGCGTTCATGTGCCACAGTAACAACACAAAGGGTTAACTGCCCACACAACACCAGCACCTCCAGGCCAGAAGGGGGAGACCAAGCTGCTCCCCTATATATTCTGGTGTGGAGAGGAAGTGGGCAGTGCAGTTCCTAGGAGGACTGTGAAGACGACCTGGGTGTAAAAGAGCTGTGGTAAGCTCAGCCCGAGGTCCACTGACCAGTTCCAGGCCAAGCCAGGGTCTGAGGAAAGGAGACAGGAACAGAGAGGAACACACCTGGGAGATCGAGTTACCCTAAATCTCACCCCAGAAGAGCACACTGAACGGATACCGGATCCGAGGCTGTGCATGACACATACAGCACAGTAAACACCGGGGAGGTGAAGATTCCACATTCTTCACCTGTACCAGGATGCAGCAACGCCACAGAGTTCAGGATAGATATAAAGGACTCGAATTGCCTATCTGACTGGTACCTGAGAGGAGGAACAAGGCCCGCAGCAGAGCTTATGCAGAAGCAGGGGCCACACACAGCGTAGAAAGGGAGCCAAGACAATCTGGTTGGGTGGGAGAGACCCTAAACTCCAAACAGACTCTGTGGACAATACTTTACTGAATTACATCCTAAGTAAAAGACCAAAAGAAACTTCGAACTGTGAGTCTGTCTGTTAATTGCGCCATTTGCCCAATATTTCACCTGCAGAGCCACAGAGTGCTCTCCTCACAGACTGATTGAAAAGGCTGCAGCAGAAGGAAAGTAAGTGAACTGCACCTATTACAACACCTCATCCAGCACCAAGACAACCAGTGCTGCAACTGCAAAGTAAGTGCCTGTGTCGACTACAACTCCCATGATAACCACCATAGACTACTACCACTCTGCCCTGGGGACCTATAGCCCTACCCGGAGAGGGCTTACCACCTCAGCTGCTCTAAGTCACCGTTCCCAGCTGCAACCAGGCAGCAGTGGCCCCTCTGGCCACAATACTCCGGGTGGCGTCATGACTCTATCCCCTGTAAATAACCCCCAACCCTTACTCGTGGGCTCGGGACACGGTCCGGACCAAGACCACCGTGATACCCCATGATACCCCGGTCCGGCACCGAGTACCCCGTCCCAGTGGGCTTCACAACTTGTTTTCACAAACAGGATCTACCGCACCGTGTGCCGTGATTTATGTGAACGGCGTAATTTTTGAACTGCCGCCATTACAAAGTGCGCGACGCGTGGGAAGAAAAAGGGGCGTGTCATCGTGGGCGGCACCCTGCAGGAGCGCAAAGCAAGCCTCCTCCTCTGTGCTGACGACATCCGGGGGGGAAGAGAATCCCTGTCCCACCGCGGAACCTTTGGTAGACATCCAGATGGAAGCGGAAGACCAGGAGGGCCGACATTAAGGGGACGCAAGATGTCGCAACAAGGAGATGCTGTGGTACCGCACAACAGCGGAGCACCCGGCGGTGCCGCGGCGCAAGGAGCAGGACCTATCATGCCGTTCCTGATGCCGTACACTCTGGGAACAATGTAGCTACCGCAATACGCAGGTGAGCCCAATACCCTCAATGACTTTGTTACAAAAATAAAAGCGTACTACGCTATGTACCCCCTGACAGAAGCCCAGTGTGTCTGGATGATTATTGGGAAGTTAACCGCCAATACACAGCGGAAGTTACGTCCTGGCCTTACACAGACAAAGACAGTGTAGAGCATCTTGTGGCTGGACTGAAAGCAGCATTTGAGTCCAGTGCTGACACACGGGCTAAAATGTGGTTCTTTGGATGCCAACAAAAGCCTAAAGAGAGCGCAAGAGATTATGCCTTAAACCTGCAGGAAGCGCTCAAAGCACTCAAATTAGCAGAACCTGCCTTAGCCCCAGGAGCTGATAAAATGCTGATAGATCAGTTCATAGAGGGCCTCCTATCCCCTTCTCACAGAGGACATTTGAGCATGATGACCATCCACAATCCCGGAATAACTTTTGCCCAGCTAAAAGATAGAGTCATCCGCCTCCAGCAGATAGAGGAACCTCGGGATATAAACTTTATTCAAGGCCCTACAGCAGCACCTCAGCAGCCAGGAGCATCAGTGACATCTGCCATGTTAGGGACTGCTGCTAACCGCAAAGAGCCTATCTCTAATGAGGCCCTCAACCAAAAGCTAGATGCCCTGATGGACACTGTTGTTTCCATGGCTAAAGCCATCAAGGAGCTGCGTGGATCCAAGCCTGCACCCAAGATCGAGTTGGCGACAAGTAAGGAGGTTGTCCCATGGATGAGGCCCAGGAAGTACCAAGCGACGAGAGGACGACCCTGCAACCACTATCAGCCGGATGGACAGCCCATTTGCCGGTCGTTGCAAGCAACCAGGTCACTTTCCCGGGAATGTGCTTTAAACGAGGATCCCCTGGGAAGGCGGGTCACTCTTCAGGAATAAACTCTCAAAGTCCTGCAGCCTGATATGACAAGTTCATGGGAGGACGTCCAGTCATCCCTATCGTGTTGGATGGCATTCCCTTCAGTGCCTTGTTGGATACTGGGTCCCAGATAACATCAATTCCACATGTTCTCTACAAGAGGTGCTGGGCTGATTCAGACATTACTAGTGGTCCATTTAACGTTGCATTGGACATATGGGCTAGCAATGGTGAAATAGTACCACAAGTTGGGTTCAGAGAAATGACCATTCAGATTGTGAAGGTAGAATTGAAGAATCAGGGTATTATTATAGTAAATGTTGACCGGCGAGAACGTGAACCAGTAATGTTTCTAGGAATGAATGTAAATGAAAATTGTTTTTACTAGGTAATTACTGTCTTACAGCAGATCACCGAGACTGCCAGAACCGGGCAACAGAGACCCCTGCAAAAGAAAATAAAAGCCCTGATGCTGAAACAACAGATAGAAACGACAGGAGGTGAAATTGGCAGTGTAAGGGTAAGTGATCCGATACCCATTATAATACCTCCCAAAACTGAAATGTTGGTCTGGTGTAGGGCCGTAATAGGCATTAAAGGGCGAGACTATCAAGCCCTGGTAGAACCTGTGTACTCAGACAGTAGGCCCACTATACTGACAGCCAGAGGAGTAGTTGAGGTACACCGGAGAAGAGTGCAAATACGCCTTCTAAATTGCGGGGAAGATGAGGTCACCGTACCGAAGTATGCTATCATGGCTAAATTATTTATGGTTGATAACAATACCATCACAGCCGTTGAGCCCTGAAACCTGTCAAGTCAGGCGGATGACAATGGCTCAAGGGAAAAGCTGCAGGATTGGTGCCAAAAACTACACGTGGGTACCAGTCCTACACCTACACATCAAAAGCATGGAGTATACGGAGAGCATGGAGAATATGAGCAGATATTCAGCAAACACCCGTTAGACTTTGGGCTAATTAAAGGGGTAGAGCACACTATACCCACAGGTAACCATCAGCCTATAAAAGAAAGGTATAGACCATTACCACCCGCTCACTACCATACCACCAAAGACATGCTCAAAGAGATGAAAGCTCCAGGGGTAATAAGAGACAGTTGTAGCCCCTGGGCAGCACTTTTAGTGTTGGTTAAAAATAAGGATGAGACCATGAGAATGTGTGTAGACTACTGGCAGATCAACTGCATTACACACAAGGATGCATACCTGTTACCTAGGATTGAGGAGTCATTAGCCGCATTACAATCTGCTAACTACTTTTCTACCCTAGATCTGACTAGTGGGTATTGGCAAGTTCCTGTGACAAAGGCTGACAAGGAGAAGACAGCGTTTGCTACGCCTATGGGCCTCTGAGAGTTCAATTGTATGCTGTTTGGACTCTGCAACACACCCGGTACCTACCAATGCCTGATGGAGAGCTGACTAGGACATAAGAACTTTGAAACTGTCCTCCAGTACCAGGATGACGTCATAGTCTACTCCAAGATATGAACATCTACAAGACCTGGAAGAAGTGTTTGAAGCCTTGTTCGGATACGACATGAAGATCAAACCATCCAAGTGCCACCTTCTCAAGCCAGAGGTGCAGTACCTAGGACATGTCATGAGTTCAGAGGGAGTAGCACCAGATCCTGATAAAGTCACAGTGATAAGGGATTGGCCAAGACCCACTAATGTGAAAGAGGTGAGGCAATTCCTGGGACTGGTGGGCTATTATAGAAGATTTATCAGAGGGTTCACAAAGTTAGCAGCTCCCCTACAAGACATCCTGGTAGGACAGTCAAAAAGGTCTTCAACCCGTAACCCCTCTTTTCAGTGGAGTGACGAGAGGTAAGAGTCCTTCAAAAAGCTAAAGTGGGCGCTGACAGGAGAGGAGATCCTGGAGTATCTGGATTATCATCAACCCTCCATTCTGTACACGGATGCCAGCAATGTGGGACTGGGAGCAGTACTGTCACAGAAGCAAGGAGGCAAAGAAAGTTATTGCCTTTGCAAACAGGAAACTCCGGCCTACGGAAAGAAACCCTGAGAATTACAGTTCCTTCAAGTTAGAACTACTGGCAATACTTTGGGCTGTAACCGAACGTTTCAAGCACTACCTGCCAGCTACAGAATTTACCATCTACACTGATAACAACCCATTGACCCACCTGAATTCAGCAAAGTTAGGTGCGTTGGAGCAGCGATGGATAGCCCGGTTGTCTAACTACAATTTCGTCATCAAATATAGGGCAGGCCGCAAGAACGGGATTGCAGATGCCTTATCCTGGATGCCTGAAAGACATCTGAAAGACATTGAAGAGAAACCGGAGGAGCTGGAAGAAATTGAACTACCGGCCTTTCACCGTTTTAAGGTAGAACAGTATCAACCCGGCATCTACCAAAAACAACAGAAGGCAAATCTCAACCCGTTAGCGCACCATGGATGGGCTGACACCCAGGATAGCGATCCAGCTGTGAAGCTAGTGAAAGAACCGATTACACAACAAGGTGCGTACCCTAATCAGAATGCTGCAGCTGAGACCTAACAACTCTGGAAAGAAAGAAGCAAGTTGTTCCTATATCAAGGGAAGCTCTGCAGAAGGCACACCAACCCTAAAACACATGAGTTGGTCTGGCAGATTATCGTGCCCAAGAGAGACGTCAAAATGGTCTTCGAAGCCTACCACGACGGTGCAGGTCATTTTGGATGGAAGAAGTTGGAAGTGCTCTTAAGAGAGAGATTCTACTGGGTGGCATGAGAAAATCAATTGAAGATTGGTATAGAAAATGTGGCCCGTGCAACCTCAGATGAAAGGATGAACAGAGTCAGAGAGCCCCACTCCAGTCCATAGTAACCAAGCAACCACTTGAGTTAGTTGCGTTAGACCACGTCAAGTTGTCACCAAGCCGGTCAGGCTATGTCTATGCCTTAACCATCGTGGACCTGTAATGTGGTGTACAATTCAGATTGTATTATTGAAATTGACACTGAAATGAACTGTGCACAGTCCGCACTTGTCCACCAGGGGGCATCAGTGGACTGTACAATCACAGAGGGTGGAAAGCCCCCACCATCTCTGTTGTTTACCCAGGAAGTGAAAGCAGAAAAACAGTGCAGATCCAGAGAGCGCAGCCAGGACAGACATAGGGCTCTTTTGCAGCCAGATTCTTGGGAAGAAATACCCTGTGAAGATCGTTGCTGCAACCCCCGGTCTGCAGGACCTTGCCTTACCGAGGGTCCCACTCAAATTCAGGACATTGCCTCCGGAATTCAGGACATTGCCACTGGATTACATGTGCAGGGGCTGTGACTGACATAAGGGAGCCATCTGTGCTACTGTGATCTCCCTTCTGCTCATCGGTTTGCCCCGAGACTGAGAGAGACTTCTGTGCTGCTGTGGGCTCCCGTCTGCTGCTCGGTGTGCCCTGAGACTGGGAGAGACTAACAAAGAAAGATTCTGTTACCTGCGGAAGGAGACCACAGAAGAAGACTGAGGAGTTTCCCCCTTCAGCGCTGCTCCGGGACCCGTCATCGTGAGATCCCCAGGCCTGCTACGTGGGAGCGACACCTTCTTCTGTGATAGACTGGTACATGATTTTAGGGAAAGTTAGGGAAAGATATCTCCATTGTTGTGTTTTTTTCTTTGCTAGCTGCGTACCCGGAAGAAGTGAAGATCCAGAGACCCCACCATATACATGTGTGCAGCTAGATCAGTTGACTGTGTTATAGACATGTTTTACAGTAAAGAAATGTTACTACCGGTTAAATCTGAGTATGGGGATTCTGTTGAGAAAGATCATACACACACACCCGCGGCCTTACCACCGGTCGCTACATCTGGCGTAGTCGGCAGGATGTGTGATCAACAGAATCTCCTCCCGGTAGTAACTTATAACCGGACAGCTCCCCCGGCATCTATTGTCAATCAGGTGAGGAAGTTTAACGGACGGAACTATCCTGTAACTGAATGGACCGAACAACTTAAGATAGTGGGGAGATGTATAACATTGATCCTAAGACCTTAGCAGAAATGGCCATGCTAACATTAGAGGGGGAAGCGTGGACGACAGTCAGGCTGGAGATGGTTAGGGGCCAGCGTACGTTGGATGACTTGGTGCGGGTGCTGGAGAACACCTATGGGCCGACCACATATGCGGGAACATTACGGTATATGTTCTTCCGGCGTACGCAACTCGAGTCGGAGGACATCCCTCAATATGCCAACGCCCTCCAAGTACTGCTTGAACAAGCCTGCAGGAAAAAAGAACAGATAGCTAGTACGGGTGCCCGTGACCTGGTGTTGAGAGATCAATTCGTGACTGGATTAAGAGACCCGTACCTTAACCGCTCACTGCAAGATCTACTCCGGATAAATCCGGCACTTACGTTCGCTGAGGTTAAGCAAGAAGCGATAGAACGTTCGAGAGGACCTGTCATGGAGGCCCAGACTTATACCGCGGCTTGCAGGTCCATAACTGGTATCAGAACCCCGAACAGTGACACGGAAGAACTGAAGCAGATGGTGGCAGAGTTGCAGAAACAGGTGTTGCAGCTCACCCTGGACCAACAGGCGGACAGGCAAGCGAGACAACAACCCAGCCGGCCGATGGGAAGATGCTGGACATGCGGTGATCCCCGCCATAGAGCAAACCGTTGCCCCCAGAACGTTCAAGTTCATCCACGGGCCGATATACCGGAACCAGCAAGTCATGCCCCACAACAGCGGCCACCTTTAAACTAGACGCCCCTGCCAAAGAGGCTCACTCGGCAGGGGAGGCCAAAGAGAGGGGTGTAGGAAAACAGAGCCAGCCACGGAACAAACTTGCATCAAACAGCCCTACCCTGGAAGTATTATTGGAAGGGACCGCCGTGCAAGGATTAATGGATACTGGGTCCCAGGTATCCACCATCTCCGAGCAGTTTTACGAAGAGTATCTGAAGCCGCGGGTTGCCTATGACCCTGATACTACTATCAAGATCAAAGCAGCCAATAATTTACCCATTACGGTGACGGGAGTTGCCTGGATGAACACCGAAGTGTGTGGGCAAGATCTCGGGAAGAGAGGGATAATCGTGGTCAGGGAAGGCTGTGGATCAGAAACGCCCATGATTATTGGGATGAACATCTTGAAAGACCTGAATCTTGTGTTGGTTACCAAGAGGGGGCCCAAGTACTGGCAAGAAGTGACCACACATAGGGCCACCCGCCGAGCCTTCCAACAAGTGGTCCGGACCTGCAATCTCCAGCGAATGACAGAAAAACAACTGCCGCTAGCCACGATCACCGTACCCCGCCATACTAGGATAACTTTACCTGCTGAGAAGGAGACCGTTATCTCGCTACCCCTTAGCACCACAAGACAGCTCGAAGGCGTGGAGGTGCTGATTGAGCCGCGCACCCCGAAGGAAGGGAAGCTGAACCCCCTAGTTGCTTGAACGCTAGCCGTTGTGAGAAAGGGGAGGATTCCTGTCAGGCTGGGTAACACGGCTAACGTGAGCGTCGACCTAGAGGCTGGGACACAACTCACCCGAGTTTATGCCCTAACCAAAGAGGTGAACCCTATGAACCCCCTCCAGTTTGCACCGTCTACAGAGGGAGATTGGACAGTGACGGTCTCTGCCATGGCCGCTGTCGCGGGTGACGTCAACGCGGGGCGAGAACTACGAGAAAAGTGCCAGTTGGACATATCCCAATACTCCAACCAAGAAGTGTCCCAGGTGGAAGAGTTACTTCAAGAGCACCAGGCGTCCTTTGCCCGGCATGACACCGACTTTGGATGCACCCCCAGTATCAAGCACGAAATCCCCACAGGTGATACCGCTCCTATCCGTGAAAGGTACCGCCAAATACCTCCCCAACAATACCAAGAAGTGAAAAACCTCCTGAATTCCATGTTACACGCTGGAGTGGTACGAGAAAGCCAGAGCCCCTGGGCTGCACCAGTGGTGATAGTCAAGAAGAAAGACGGGTCCCTGAGGTTCTGCGTGGACTACCGCCGTTTGAATGCTTGCACCATCCGGGACTCATACCCTTTACCAAGGATCGAAGAATCCCTGACAGCCCTGAAGAAAGCTAAATATTTTTCGTCATTGGACCTGGCCAGCGGCTATTGGCAGGTACCTATGCACGAGAAAGATAGAGAAAAGACTGCTTTCATCCTACCCATGGGCCTGTACGAGTTCGACCGGATGCCCTTTGGCCTGAACAACGCGCCGGGGACCTTCCAGCGCCTGATGGAGCGCTGCCTGGGGGACTTCAACTTCGACTTCACACTCATTTACCTGGACGACATCGTAGTCTATTCGGCCACATTTGAAGAACACCTGCAACAGCTGGGCCGCGTGTTTCGTAGGTTGAGAGAACATGGCCTGAAGTTGAAACCCAGCAAGTGCCGTCTTCTGCAGCCCGAGATCAATTACCTGGGTCACCGGATCTCGGCCGAAGGTGTACAGCCGTCTTCGGAGAAAATAGCCGCCGTGCGGGACTGGCCACAGCCTACGAACGTCAGAGAGGTCCGGGCCTTCCTGGGGTTGGCCGGTTACTACCGCCGGTTCGTGAGAAACTTCGCCCGGCTTGCTGCACCCTTGCACGAACTGCTTCGAGGGACCACCAACGGCCCCAGGGGACGACCCATCAGCTGGGGACCCAGCCAGGAAGAATCCTTCCAAGCCCTAAAGGGTGCCTTGACTTCACCTCCCATCCTTGCATATGCAGACTACAATCTCCCTTTCCAACTACATACCGATGCCAGTCTACAGGGTCTAGGGGCAGTACTTTCACAAGTACAAGAAGGCAAGGAACGTGTCATAGCCTATGCCAGTCGATCCCTACACGAGGGCGAGAAGAACCCCACCAATTATAGCTCGTTCCGGCTGGAGCTGTTGGCCCTAACGTGGGCTATGGCGGAGAAATTTGCGGGATACCTCACAGGGACGGAAGTACTGGTCCTGACCGACAACAACCCGTTGGCCCACTTAGAAAATGCAAAGCTCGGAATCATGGAGCAGCGTTGGATGGCTCGACTCTCTAAGTTCAACTACAAGATCAAATATAGGGCTGGGGCTGAGAATCAAAATGCGGACAGCCTTTCTAGGGGTTCATACCCCTTACTTACCAGAGACCGGGATGAAGAACTAGAAGGAGACGAGACGCCCGACTTTGCAAGGCTTGCCCAACAGATGATGGATTACTGCCAGTTCGTTGTGGGCGAAGTTGGAACTCCAGTGGGGGTCACACTGTGTCCCCAAGAGTTGTGCAGGCTCCAGGACCAGAACCCTGAATGGGCCCTACTCAAGCAATGGGTGAAGCAACAGCAGAAGCCCTCCTCCGAAGCACGGTCACGACTGTCTACCGGAACCTTGACCCTGCTCAGCCAGTGGGACCGGCTGGTTCTGAGAGAAGAAGTACTATACTGGAAGGTTCTCTTGTCTCACATGCTGGAGGAATGCACACAAGTTGTAGTACCTGCCCAGTTAGCCCGTGAGATGGTGGCCGAAGCCCACAAAAGGAATGGACACTTCGGAGTAGATAAGACGTTTCGGTGGATTCAACAATCTATCTATTGTCCGGGGCTCCGCAAGCTGGTTGAAGACGTCTGCAGAACCTGTCGCACCTGTGAACTGCACAAGTCCACCGAACAGCGTGCACCTGTCCTGACGATTAAAACCTCTAGGCCTCTTGAGCTGTTGATGGTGGACTATCTGCTGATCGGGACGGCGAGCAGTGGCTATCAATACTGCCTAGTCATGGTGGACCACTTCACAAAATTCGCCGTCGTTGTTGCTACCAAGGACCAGACGGCCGAATCGGCTGCACAGGCCATCTGTCGACAGTTCATCCACGTCTATGGGTGTCCGGAGAGGTTACACTCCGACCAGGGGGCTTGTTTCGAAGGCAGAGTCATCGAGGAGCTGCATCGGATGTATGGGATCCAGAAGTCGAGGACCACTCCTTACCATCCACAAGGGAACGGTGCATGTGAACGCTTTAACCGGACCCTACTCCAGCTGATCCGCACCTTGGCCGAAGATAAGAAAGATCGATGGCCCCAATTCCTTCCAGATCTAGTATGGGCCTACAACAACCAGGTCCACTCCGTGACTGGCTACACCCCACACACTCTTCTCTTTGGCCGCCCAGGAAAAGGGGTCCATGACCTGAACCTATTCCGCCCAGAAAAAGATGTCTGCCATAACTACCCCTCCTGGCTAAATGCTCACCGACAGAAGATGGAGACTGTACACCGGCTGGTGAGTCAACAAATCCGGGGCCAGAAACATGCTGACCCACTCCCCGTGCAAGAGAAACCCTTAAAGTTGGGACAGCTAGTCTTGCTCCGTATTAAGAAGCCTCAAGGGAAACTTCGAGCCAAGTGGGAGACTGAAGTCTACCGGGTAATCGAACGCCCTTACCCCAATGGACATGTATACCGAGTGCGGGGTGAAGACAGCCGCAGCACCCGCACTGTGCACCGAAATATGTTGCGCCACTGCCGCTCCCGGCCTGACTCCCCTCCACAGTAACCGGAGGGGGTGACGCTGCCGACATGACTGACGTCACGGACATTTCTCAACATAGAGATCACGTCGACTCTGAGACCGGTGACCCACCTACACAGACCAGTCCCTCTCCCGGAGTACTGACTGGAGTGGGGCGTAAAGACAGTGACGAGGAGGGGAACAACCGAGCCTTGCGACGCACTGACCGCACCACTGCTGGGATCCCGCCCGGACGGTCTTACAGGGACCAGTATGTATGGCCCACTTCTCAACCGACCCCTGTGACAACTACAGTCATCGCCGCCTGGGAACCGACGCTAGTTGACAGGGACTGCCAACCTTTAAGTGGGGGGGTATGTAATGAGGTGTACAATTCAGATTGTATTATTGAAATTGACACTGAAATGAACTGTGCACAGTCCGCACTTGTCCACCAGGGGGCATCAGTGGACTGTACAATCACAGAGGGTGGAAAGCCCCCACCATCTCTGTTGTTTACCCAGGAAGTGAAAGCAGAAAAACAGTGCAGATCCAGAGAGCGCAGCCAGGACAGACATAGGGCTCTTTTGCAGCCAGATTCTTGGGAAGAAATATCCTGTGAAGATCGTTGCTGCAACCCCCGGTCTGCAGGACCTTGCCTTACCGAGGGTCCCACTCAAATTCAGGACATTGCCTCCGGAATTCAGGACATTGCCACTGGATTACATGTGCAGGGGCTGTGACTGACATAAGGGAGCCATCTGTGCTACTGTGATCTCCCTTCTGCTCATCGGTTTGCCCCGAGACTGAGAGAGACTTCTGTGCTGCTGTGGGCTCCTGTCTGCTGCTCGGTGTGCCCTGAGACTGGGAGAGACTAACAAAGAAAGATTCTGTTACCTGCGGAAGGAGACCACAGAAGAAGACTGAGGAGTTTCCCCCTTCAGCGCTGCACCGGGACCCGTCATCGTGAGATCCCCAGGCCTGCTACGTGGGAGTGACACCTTCTTCAGTGATAGACTGGTACGTGATTTTAGGGAAAGTTAGGGAAAGACAGGGCTGCCACTAGGAATTTCGGGGCCCCTTACTAGCAAAATTTTGGGGCCCCCTGAGACTCCACCCAATCTCCGCCTCCACCCAGGCTCCACCTCCACCCAAGCTCCGCCTCCACCCAGGCTCCACCTCCACCCAAGCTCCGCCTCCACCCCTCGAACCTTTCATAATTTCACTGCCCACTATTGGAAAAACTCCCCTTCTGAACTACGTCCTCCCCAGTCACACATTAATCTCTTTCTATATATTGTTCTTTATGTGAGCAGAGGGATGTGAACAATAAATGCCACATGAGGCAAGAATAACACTGGTGCTGTTATTTATTATCTTGTACAGGGGTGGGGAACCTTTTTCCTGCCGGGGAAAGGAACATTTTGAAATTTCTACCGTCATTTAGATGCTGCACATCACCATGACAATTACCCGGCTACATTTAATTAATTAGCTCACCTAATTTGATGGCTGCAGCTGCTTTTCAGTGTCCTGCGATGTTCGGTGATATCTGATCTTCCAGGCTTGTGTTGGTCTGGAGCGCAGTCGATTCTGTGACAATAAGTTTTGTAAATCAAATACATCATATAGGAGACTGCTATATATACATCATAAAGGAGACACTGAGAGCATATACAGCACTGTAGAGGGCTAGGAGCACATAGACTGGGGGTGAGCTGAGCTCTGCAGGAGCCACAGGGATGTATGGTCTCTCCCCGGGCCCCCACCCATTGAGGGGGTGAGCTGAGCTCTGGAGGCAGGGGTCACAAGCTTCCAGAAAACGGCAGCTTCTTCCTCTGTGGCTCCCAGTCTCCCGCTCACCAGCACCAGGCAGCTTCTTCCTCTGAGGTTGCTGGTCTCTGGCACCAGGTACCCGGCAACTTAGTCCTCTGAAGCTCCCAGTCTCTGGCACTCGGCAGCACCACCAGGCATCTGGCAGCACCAGGGGCCTGGCAGCACCAGGCACCACGAGGCCCGGCACCATGGGGGCCTGGCAGCACCAGGGGCCCAGCACCATCAGGCACCCAGGGGGCCCAGCAGCACCAGGCACCCTGGGGCACAGCAGCACCAGGCACCACCAGGGGGGCCCGGCACCACCAGGCACCACCAGGGTCCAGCAGCACCAGGCACCACCAGACACCACCAGTGGACCGGCAGCACCAGGCACCACCAAGCATCCAGGGGGCCCGGCAGCACCAGGCACCACTATGGGCCAGGCAGCACCAGGCATCTTGGGGGCTCGGCAGCACCAGGAGCCCAGCACCATCAGGCACCCTGGGGCCCGGCACCATCAGGCACCCTGGGGGCACAGCAGCACCAGGCACCACCAGGGGGGCCCGGCACCAGCAGAGGGGCCTGGCACCACCAGACACCACCAGTGGCCCGTCAGCACCAGGCACCACCATGGGCCAGGCAGCACCAGGCACCGTGGGGGCCCGGCAGCACCAGGAGCCCATCACCATCAGGCACCCTGGGGCACAGCAGCACCAGGCACCACCAGGGGGGCCCGGCACCACCAGGGGGGCCTGGCACCACCAGGGTCCAGCAGCACCAGGCACCACCAGACACCACCAGTGGCCCGGCAGCACCAGGCACCACCATGGGCCAGGCAGCACCAGGCACCTTGGGGGCCCGGCAGCACCAGGAGCCCAGCACCATCAGGCACCCTGGGGCCCGGCACCATCAGGCACCCTGGGGCACAGCAGCACCAGGCACCACCAGGGGGGCCCGGCACCACCAGGGGGGCCTGGCACCACCAGGGTCCAGCAGCACCAGGCACCACCAGACACCACCAGTGGCCCGGCAGCACCAGGCACCTTGGGGGCCCGGCAGCACCAGGAGCCCAGCACCATCAGGCACCCTGGGGGCACAGCAGCACCAGGAACCACCAGGGGGGCCCGGCACCACCAGGGGGGCCTGGCATCATCAGGCACCATCAGGGTTCAGCAGCACCAGGCACCACCAGACACCACCAGTGGCCCGGCAGCACCAGGCACCACCATGGTCCAGGCAGCACCAGGCGCCCAGCACCATCAGGCACCCTGGGGGCACAGCAGCACCAGGCACCTTGGGGGCCTGGCAGCACCGGACACCCTTGGGGCCCAGAAGCACCAGGCACCCTGGGGGTCCGGCAGCACCAGGCACCCTGGGGGTCCGGAACAACCAGGGGGGGCCCAGCACCACCAGGGGGGCCCGCACCACCAGGGGGCCCAGCACCAGCAGGGGGACCCAGCACCACCAGGCACCCTGGGGGCCCGGCAGCACCAGGGGGGGCCCAGCACCACCAGGGGGACCCGCACCACCAGGGGGCCCAGCACCACCAGGGGGGCCCAGCACAGGCAGGGGGGTCCAGTACCAGCAGGGGGCCCAGCACAGGCAGGGGGGGCCCAGCACAGGCAGGGGGGGCCCAGCACAGGCAGGGGAGGCACAGGCAGGGGAGGCCCAGCACAGGCTGGGGGGGGCCATTACCGGCAGGGGGGCCCAGCACAGGCAGGGGGGGCCCAGCACAGGCTGTGGGGGGCCCATTACCGGCAGGGGGGCCCAGCACAGACAGGGGGGCCCTGCACAGGCAGGGGGGGTCCAGTACCAGCAGTGGGGCCCAGCACAGGCAGGGGGGCCCAGCACAGGCAGGGGGGGCCCAGCACAGGCAGGGGAGGCCCAGCACAGGCTGTGGGAGGCCCAGCACAGGCTGTGGGGGGCCCAGCACAGACAGGGGGGCCCTGCACAGGCAGGGGGACCCAGCACAGGCTGGGGGGGGCCCATTACCGGCAGGGGGGCCCAGCACAGGCAGGGGGGCCCAGCACAGGCAGGGGGGGCCCAGCACAGGCAGGGGGGGCCCAGCACAGGCAGGGGGGCCAAGCACTGGCTGGGGGGGCCCCATTACCGGCAGGGGGGCCCAGCACAGTAAGGGGGGGCCAAGCACTGGCAGGGGAGGCCCAGCACAGGCTGGGGGGGGGGGCATTACCGGCAGGGGGGCCCAGCACAGGCTGCAGGGGGCCCATTACCGGCAGGGGGGCCCAGCACAGACAGGGGGGCCCTGCACAGGCAGGGGGGTCCAGTACCAGCAGGGGGCCCCAGCAAAGGCAGGGGGGGGCCAGCATAGGCAGGGGCTGGCCCAGCACAGGCAGGGGAGGCCCAGCACAGGCAGGGGAGGCCCAGCACAGGCAGGGGGGGGGCCATTACCGGCAGGGGGGCCCAGCACAGACAGGGGGGCCCTGCACAGGCAGGGGGGGTCCAGTACCAGCAGGGGGCCCCAGCAAAGGCAGGGGGGGCCCAGCACAGGCAGGGGGGCCCAGCACAGGCAGGGGAGGCCCAGCACAGGCAGGGGGGGGCCATTACCGGCAGGGGGGCCCAGCACAGACAGGGGGGCCCTGCACAGGCAGGGGGGGGCCCATTACCGGCAGGGGGGCCCAACACAGGCAGGGGGGGGCCAGCACAGGCTGGGGGGGCCATTACCGGCAGGGGGGCCCAGCACAGACAGGGGGGCCCAGCACAGACAGGGGGGGCCCAGCACAGACAGGGGGGGCCCAGCACAGACAGGGGGGGCCCAGCACAGACAGGGGGTGCCCAGCACAGACAGAGGGGGCCCAGCACAGACAGAGGGGGCCCAGCACAGACAGGGGGGGCCCAGCACAGACAGGGGGGGCCCAGCACAGACAATGCCTCTATACTCCTCCAATGCCTCCTCCTCCAATGCCTCCATACTCCTCCAATGCCTCCTCCTCCAATGCCTCCATACTCCTCCAATGCCTCCTCCTCCAATGCCTCCATACTCCTCCAATGCCTCCTCCTCCAATGCCTCCATACTCCTCCAATGCCTCCTGCTCCAATGCCTCCATACTCCTCCAATGCCTCCTCCTCCAATGCCTCCATACTCACCACGGTGCAGGCAGCAGCTGCCTGGGGCTTCTCTCCGTCCTCTCCTCTGCCGCGCCCTGAGCGCCGGCTCCCGGTGCGCACACAGGAAGCAGTCTCAGGGCGATGACGTCATCACCCTGAGACTGATTTCCTGCGCACGCGCTGGCAGGAGCCAGAGGGGCACAGCGGCGGCAGCAGGCAGAGCAGGGAGATCGCTCTCCCTGCTTTGCAGCTGCAGAGGGGCCGGGCACAGCATCGCTAATCATATCGGCAGTGCTGCCGATATGATTAGCAATATTACCAGACCGAGGGGGGGCCACCGTCACGCATCTCAGGGGCCACCTTGCTCTAAATGGCCACGCCCACCACCGGCATGGCCAGGCCCCCCCTGCCCCTGTCCAATAGCCACGCCCCCTGCAGTCAGGCCCGGGCCCCTTACTGCAGTATGGGCTGTAACCCCCTAATGGCGGCCCTGGGGAAAGATATCTCCATTGTTGTGTTTTTTTCTTTGCTAGCTGCGTACCCAGAAGAAGTGAAGATCCAGAGACCCCACCATATACATGTGTGCAGCTAGATCAGTTGACTGTGTTATAGACATGTTTTACAGTAAAGAAATGTTACTACCGGTTAAATCTGAGTATGGGGATTCTGTTGAGAAAGATCATACACACACACCCGCGGCCTTACCACCGGTCGCTACAGACCATTACTCCCACTTCTTAGTGGTGGTACCCGTCAAGGACCTGACAGCGAAGACAGCTGCAAAAGCATTTCAGACATATTTCTGCAGACCTCATGGCTACCCGGAACAAGTCCTTGCAGATCAAGTTCCAGTTTTTGAGTCAGAGATTTTCCAGGAATTCTGCAACATGTACGGCTGTAAGAAGATCCGCACGACAGCCTATCATCCCCAAACCAATGGCTTATGCGAAAAGATGAACCATATTGTGATTGACCTGCTGAAAACCTTACCAGAGTCAGAGAGAAATCAATAGCCAGATAAATGACCCGACTGGAGCTGTGTGATGGATTGTTTATTGATCCCTGAGCTGACATTTTAGTTTATAATTTTTAGGGTACATACAACGTGTTGATCACCTCTTATTGCATTTTATTGTACAGTAGTGTTGCTGTGGCCGAAAAAAAATGTAATACTGGTGTTTTGATTTTTTCTCATTATGACGTTTACCAATGGAGTTAATTTACTTTACATTTTCATAGATTAGACTTTTACGAAGTGATACCAAATATATGTGTTTTTTTATTTTAATTTGCTGATTTTTAATGCATAAAGGGGTAGTGATTTGAATTTTATTTTTTTTTTCATATTTTTAAAAACATTTTTTCTTTACTTTCTACTGTATTTGTAAGTACCCTCTGGGGTCTTGAACCTGCGATCATCTTTAAGATTGCACTGTCCACGGCAATGGCTGCATAACACCACTATCATCTGCTGGAAAAGAAGAGAGGCAGCTGGCACATAATGTATGAGACTTGTTGAGAAAGAGTTAAAGGGATTTTATTAGCACAATATATCTGTTTATACCAAGCATTACATCTTACAGGAGGCATAGTCCTAGTAAAAAATGATAGTGTCTAAATTCATTGTTGTGTTTGTCAGAAATCATTCTTTATTTAATTTTGCTAATTAGTTGCACATTGCACCATTAGCATGCTGAGCAGTTCAGTGTACCTTCACATAGACATTTTACATCTCTATTTTCTCCCCTCTGGACAATTCCTGTAAATACAGAGATGTCAACCAAGGACGTCAACCTGGAGGCAACAAGCACCTCATTAGCATATCTGAATGAAAATGATTTCTGGAAAATACAGCAATGAATTTGGACACAAAAAGTATGATTTTTATCAGGACCTAGTCCCCTACAAGTGGCTGTGCTTGTACTGAACAATCAATATTCTTCAGATAAATTGCCTTTAAGGTACAGTTGTACGCGGCAACGACACTGCGATGTTGCCAGCAACTTCACGGGAGCGCACAAGTTTTTGGCACTTTTCCAAGATTGCCTTGTAGATGTCACACGCAGAGATATCGTAGGCGATGCAACTAGGATGCTGAAAGCTACTTTTGTTCGCGGGGTTTTGTTCAACCCAGCGAGCGATCCTTATCAATGTAGTGAATAGGGGAGGTTGCTTTCAACATCACTATTGTGGTGTCTCACAGAGCAATGCTAGCAGATCGCCTGAGCAACATCGCCAGGTTTCAGAACATGTTCATAAGCCTAGCAACTCCGCTCAAGCAACTTATCCTAGTTGAATCGCCCTGTCACACGTTGCAACGCACTAGCGATTTCAACGGCAACAGAGATGACTATGTCACTTTTCGGCGATGTTGCCGGCAACATTGCCTCATGTAACGGTGCCTTTAGGCAGAGACCTGAGCATTTCTGACCACTAGATATGAGAATATCTTTTGAAATTTGAATTCACCTGTGTTATGATTGTGTACCCCTACTCACGCAGGTTAACTAGGTAAAACACTGACACAACCGGTTCTCCTGCAGAGTAGATATACAGTACACTAATATAGAACCCTACCCTTACATTTTAACCCCTTAAGGACTGAGTCACTCTGCAGATAAGGCTACGTTCATATGCGGCATATTTTGCTACGTATTTGGCAGTGGCACTTTTTTGCAAGTGTTTACGCGCAAAACAGCGTGACTGCATGCCTGGCGCGCTTTTCCTGAGGCCATTTTAACATGTAGTCTATGGGAAAAGCTCGCCGAAAAAAGCACAAAGAATTGCCATGGCAAATCTTTTTGTGCAATCACAAAAATACACTGCTAAACACGGCGTCTGCATGCCTTTCAGCCAAAGCTATATTGTTGGAAAGCGTATCCAGCTTTCATTTGCACTGCTTTTACGCTAGCGCTCAAGAGCACCGCATAAAAGCAGGAATACGCGGCCATTACGCCTTGTGTGAACCTAGCCTTAATGACCAGACCCTTTTTTGCAATTCTGATCAGCATCATTTTATGAGGTTAAAACTCTACAACACTTCAATGGATCCAAGCGATTCTGATACTGTTTTTTTGTGACATTTTCGGCTTCATGGTAGTGGTAAATTTAGGACAATATTTTTTTACGATTATTTGTGAAATCATAAATCTAACAAAAAGTTTGAAATTTTGCAATTTTCACATTTTTAATTTTTATTCCGTCAAACCAGAGAGTAAAGTCACACAAAATAGTTAATGAATAACATTTCCCACATGTCTACTTTACATCAGCACAATTTTAGTATCAAAATGTTTCTTTTTTTAGGAAGTTAGAAGAGTTCAAAGTTCATCAGCAATGTCTCATTTTTCCCATAATATTTACAAAGCCACTTTGTTTCGAGATCACATCACATTTGAAGCGACTTTGAGGAGCCTATGTGACAGAAAACACCCCAAATTGATACCATTCCAAAAACTGCACCCGTCAAACTACTTAAAACCACATTCATGAAGAGTATTAACTCTTCAGGTGCTTCATAGGGACTAAAGCAATGTGGAAGGAAAAATTTACATTTTACTTTTTCCAACATAAATGTTGCTTTACCCTCAAATTTTGCATTTTCACAAGGGAAACAGGAGCAAATGGACCCTAAAACTTATTAAGCAATCCTGAGTACACCGATACATCATATGTTGTGAAAAACCACTGTTTGGGTGCACGACAGGGCTCTGAAGGGAAGGAGAGACATTTGATGCTCTAAGCAGAAAATTAGCTGAAATTGTTAGTGAGCACCATGTCGCGTTTGGAGATTCCCTGATGTTCCTGAACAATGGAGCTCCCCCACAAGTGATCCCATTTTGGAAACTAGACCCCCAGGAAACCTATCTAGATGGGTGGTGAGCACTTTGAGCCCCCAGGTGCTTCATAGAATTTTAAAAAGTTGAGCTGTGAAAATGAAAAAGTCCTTATCTTTTCCACAAAAATGTTCTTTTAGCCTCAATTTTTTAATTCTAGCAGGGCGAGAAGATAAAATGGATCCCAAAATTTGATGGGCTATTTGTCCTGAGTGCATCAATACCTTATATGTGTCAGAAAACCACTATTTGAATGAATGGCAGAGCGCTGAAGGGAGGGAGTAACATTTTTGAATGCAGATTTTGATGGAATGGTCTGTGGTTGTTGTGAGGTAGCGCCCCTGGGGAACCCGCTTGGCAGCGCAAAAACACACACAACCATGCTTTTTTTAACGTAAAACGTTATGCAGCAGTTTATTGAGCTGTCATAAACTGCTGGTAGCAAATAATACACTTTGCATTACAAATATCACACTCACATAATCATAGTACAGGACATTCACAAATTCCATTACATATTATATACACTATATGGTCAGCGGGGTATTCACAAATCCCATTACACATTATATACCTGATAGGATCAACAGGACCACATACAACTAGTAGTCGGTCCCAATAGCAGTTGCAGTCACCTGGCACTATTCACACATACACCTCCCGTAGGGCTATTCACATCACCACATATTCAGGGTGGCTATGCCCGCCTGGCACCTATATACGCCACCCATAGGGCTATACACATCATCACATATTCAGGGCGGCTATACCTGCCTGGCACACGTATACGTTGTACGTGTCCCCACCTTATTCTCTGTCACACCGGCCTTTGTCCATGATGCCGGTCAGAATCAGGCCCAGAGCCAGGTCCAGCCACCTGAGCTCCAGGCAAGCCAGGCATCCCTGAGGACTCCTCAGCACGTGTCTTCCAGGTCGCTAGCCACTTCCAAGTCTGCCGTCACAGGCCCAGACCTCCAGAACAGTATCTGCACCAAACACGCCATCGCGAGCTCCTCCAGGCTCAGCCAGTCTTTCACCCTACAGGTGCTGCAAACTCTCAGTTCTCTGATCTCATGGTTCCACTCAGTCAACAGGTCCTCTACCGACTACCCAGTCGGATCTAATGGTGGCTATGCCCGCCTGGCACTATTCATGGGGTTCATTCCCCATCACACATGTGTACCTCCAGTCCATCATACCATATCCATGGACGGCGGCCTATGCAAGCCATACACATGCACACATAATCACCGGGACGTTTCCTGACCTAGTAGTCGGTCCCCTTAGCAGCCTTTGACACCTCATCAGTCTCTCACACATACACTGATCAATGGGACCTTCTCACAGTCGGTCCCAATGGCGTTTACGGCCGTCTGGCTTCCATGGACTCCAACCCATCATAGGGCCCACTCACACACATCTACAGTCCAGCATGGACTACAGCCTTCTCAGGACCAGACCAGGTTCTGAGCCTCCTGAGCTCCTGGGCAGTCAAAGCATCCCCCAAGGTCTCCTCACCCTGCCCATGATGCAAAGCTGCCTCCAAGCCCCACCAACACAGGCAGAGATCCCGGACAGCAGCCTCACCAACATGGTCAGAGTGAGCCCCATACAAGTTCAGCCAAGACCCCCATACACTCAGGTGCTCTACTAACCTCTCGCTCTGGCCACAGGCTTGATACGGCTCAGAGGGATCGGCGTCTCTGACATGGGGAGCTAGGCAACCTGCCTCATCCCCCAAAGGGGACGGGACCCTCTGATACACGTTCTCTCCCTCAGAGGATCATATCTGGTCTCTCTTCCCAAACGCAGGCCTAGGCAGCTATTATCTTGCCTGCCACACCCACCTGACACACCCACCCATGGAATTGTCAGCCATGAGCACACACTGCTCTTTGAGTGGCCGCTCATTAGTCTCATCAGCCCCTTAGATGTTAACTCACTGTTCACCTCTTCAGTCTTACAGCAATCACACCCAGTGAAACAGGCTCATGTGAACAGGCAACTATGCTGCAAGCCCAGTTGATGCACCTCAGCCATAAGACCACGCCGGCTGTGCCTCACAGTGTCATGTCACATGTGGAGAGGCCCTCTGTGCCGAAACAGTGGAACCCCCCCAAAAGTGACCATATTTTGGAAACTAGACGCACAAGGAATTTATTTAGATGTGTGATGAACACCAGGTGCGTCACAGAGTTTTGTAAAATTGGGCTATGAAAATGAAAATATGGAGACCAAAGAACATTTTCGTGGATAAAAAAAGGATTTTTTCATTTTCACACAGGCAACATAATAAAATGAACTCCAAAATATGTTGGGCAGTTTCACCTCAGTATGCTGATACTCCATATGTGGTGGAAAGCAATTTTTGAGTGCACAGGAAGGATTAACGTTATTGAATGGGGACTAGGTATCTGAATTTTAGGCTAGGTGTGGATGCTGTGGATTTCCCCATGTTTTTTCTGCATATTTTTGACAATTCCATAGTACAGCACCTTCCCTACACAGTATATAGTAAATCAGAAGTGCTGTACCCATACTGCGGAAAGATCTGCAGCATGTCAGTTCTTTTAGGGTACCTTTACATGCGCCAACTTTTCTAGGAATTTCACTGGCAACTTACTGGTTGCAGTGAAATCATGGAGACATTGTTCTATCTTGTTGCTGTGTACAAATGGAACAATGTGTCCATGATTTCACTGCAACCAGTAAGTTGCCAGTGAAATTCCTAGAAAAGTTGCCGCATGTAAAGGTACCTTTAGAGTATTTTGTCACGATTTTCACCCATAGAAGTCAATGACAGCTCCAAAATACTCTGCAAATACACAGCACTGTTCACACAGTATTTGTTGTGTATTTAGTCGGGATTTTGCACTGATGATATGGGGCTCCGCTGTATTTTTTGTCACCGGTACAGGTACAGCAGGCAGGTACAGATAGCCATCCACCGCCAGCTGCCTAGTTTTACCTGGCTGATAATCAAAATACAGTGGAGCCCTATTTTTTTAATTCTTGAAATAATTAGCAAAAAACGACATGGGCTTCGGTGTATTTTTAGTTTCCAGCCATGTACAACTAGGCAGCTACAGGCTGCCACCCACCCCTAGCTGCTTAGTTGTACCTGGTTGGTAACTAAATTACAGCGGAGCCCTTTTTTTAAATCTATTTCTTGAAATAATTAAAAAAAACTGTGAGCTTCGCCGTATTTTTAGTTTCCAACCAGGTACAACAAGGCAACTGGGATTTGGAATCCACAGGGTGGATAGGCCCAAGCATTCTGGGCCCCCCACGCTGCAAATTTGAGCCCGCAGCCACCCCAGAAAATGGCGCATTCATTAGAAGTGCGATGTCCTGGCTCTGAAGCCAGACTCTTCCAGTTGCCCTGGTGCTGGTAGCAAACTGGGTAATAACAGGGTTAATGCCAGGTTTGTATTGGAAGCTGGCACTAAGCCCGAGGTTCATAATGTCGTGTCAATGTTAGACCCAGCCATCAGGAACGTCTAAGTCAATGGAAAATAAGACACCACACCATGAAAAAATCATTTTATTATAACAAAAAACAGAAACACATATTTGGACTCAATCTTTATTACCTCCACATGCCCTCCGACGTAGTCCACAACGATGGTCCCACGTTGCTCGTTCACCCCCAGAGACTGCAGCAAAAGATCAAGGGTCCTTTTGCTGTAGTCTCTAGGGTCCCACTGATGCTGCACTGTATGGCAATGATCTGCAATACAGTGCAGCTGTTAGTGTTGTAAACCCAAGTCACAGAGATCACATGATATCTGAAGCTTGGGTCAGGTTACCAGATGTCGCAATCTTGGGTTACCATGGTGATCGGCCCATTGCAAATACATTATAATGGCCTGAGAGGTGACAGACCCTGCACTCCCTCTCCCTGGACCCTAAGTGGTGATCGGTAAGACCACAGCCCTTAGGAGGTGACACAGAGCCAGGGACAGTGACCACACATTGATCGCTGCCCCTGGCTGTCAGATCTCTTGTCCTCAGCCTCATCTTCTCCATGCAGGGGATAAGGCTGAGAGAAGAGCTCAGGCGGCAGGCAAGCAGCCACAGGAGTGGAGGGGAACAGATGGAGGAGGAGAGCAGAAGGAGGAAGCTGGAAGAGGAGGGAGGATGTGGAGAGCAGGGACCAGGCACAGGGATGGAGGGGCAGTGGGCACAGGCAGGGAAAGAGTGCAGAAGTTGGGCACAGCTGACAGCCTGGCTCGTGCAGCGAACATGCACAGACGTGCTCACATTCAGCACTTTCCTGCGCAATCATGATGTGATTGGTCAGTCAGATTGACTGACCGATCACATCCCTCTGAGTGTGGGGACCACTGAAAGGGTCCCCATACCTCTTCCCCTGACCCTTAGCTGTCACAGATAGTTGTCAGAATTGAACTGTCACTGTTTGTTTACAAGCAGTGACAGTTCAAAGCTATGACCGAATAAGCCATCATGGTGCGGGAACTGACACCTTTCTATGACGGCTAATCCCATCATTGGTCGTAATGGGGTTAAAACAGTCAATGTTGGGATGTTAACAACAAATTACTTTTAAATCAATTTAATATTCAGTAGTGGTTCGGCTCAACGGTGGCCACTAAGACTTATGCTGCCTGAACAGCCATCAAGTGCTTCATGTTCCTCCTAAGGAACCAGAAAGAGTAGCAATGTGCAGTTTACCTACAGGAAGGAAGGAGTGTGGAGCTATAAAGAGTTCCCAAAGTGAGTAACAGCAAACCACTAAATACAAAAAGGAAAGATAAAGTAAATACTGCTGGAGAGAGAATGCCACCTACCTCCTACTAATAAACAGAATGTAAATACAAGGTGAAAAGCACAAACAGCAGAGAGAAAAACTTTCAATGACTATCAGTAACAAAGATTGTATGGTTGAACATCCAATTGAAAATACCCCTAGCAGGAAATACCAGTGTGGGGAAGATATTTATAGTTACACTGGAAAAGTGACTGGATAAATAAGTAAATGAAAGCACCTCTTATCCTAAAATACCAAAGCACAGTGTTACATCCGAGGAGCATGGAGATATTAAGTGGACTCACAGGGCCACTGGAGGAGCAGTTGTAGCTGAATACCTGATACTCAAGAGACAGGAGAGTGACTTTAGAAAAACCAAGGATATATATTAAGGAAGTTTTAACATAAACATTTAACATAATGGTTCCATGACTGCAACTTGCACCCTCATCATATGATTTCCATGTTAAATGTGATAAAAAATGCTAAATCAATTTTAATCGTAGGCTTATATTTACCAAAGAATAATGTAAAAAGAGGGAGTCAATGAATGAAACTGATAACTTACGATACGTTACTCACTGTATTATCTTACATGTATATTTCCTACTGACTGTCACAGCTTCCAATATTATGTATTAGAGTTCGTTGAAGGAAAACTGTTTTCTATTACTAGATTTTTAGCAGTTATACACAATAATACTCTCGCCTTTTTCCAAATATGATATTGCATGTCGGAAGCAGTTATTGTTTAGCTGGAAAAGAAAATATTCTACTGAGAAAATTTTCTAAAAACTTAGAAATAAATAGTGAGTAGTAATGTTCATAAACAGCTCCCTGTAGCACTTTAACTGGTCCCAGCTTTGCTGTAATACAAGTAGAACGCTGAAAATTATTCTACAAAACAGAATACATTTGGAAAACCTTACAAGCAAAATACACGGGGTACTATTATTTCCATTGTCGCATGCATTGACTTAATATGAAACATTTGTATCGTCTTTTAAAGTAATATTACCAGTAGAAAATACATAAAAATAACAGATATTTGCTGAGGAATGTGTACTAGTAAAATTCTACTTTTAATTTAAAAGTAATAAAAGGATTTTATAAACCATTCCTTTTCTTTATGGGGTTATTTTCTTGAATGTTCTTGTTTTTCATAAGCGAGATATCAAGTTATTTGTATTAGGTCTAATAAATATTTTTTTCTCTTTTCTTTCTTTTTTAAGATGCATTATAGGATAGGTAAATAAATACCTGTTTATGAACTTAGATATAAAAGGTTATGTATTGCTTAGGTTATAGTTGATATAACAAGCACATTCAAGTCTACATCGACATTGACATAAATAAACAAGATTCTGTATTCAGCAAAGGTTCACATTTTTTTGTACCGTTTCTAGAAATCTTAAAATAAAAGTAAGAAATGCGGCAATGAGTGCGTATTCATGGGTCATATTAATATATTTAAAGTGTAAATGTAATTTAATTGGAAAAAAAAAACAAGCAGACCCAATACTGCACTGGTTGTAAATGATGGGTCACATGGCAGCTAAAATAATGCTTTCTTGTGCCATATGACTTATTTTCTCACATTTTGCTGTGCTCTTTTAAAAACTGCATTTTATAACTGTGTGGGCATGGCCAGCAGCCCTCAGTGTCTACAAGCACTCTGTGTGTATTTCCATAGCTTCTGAGAGCACGCTGATAGTGAGCTGTGTGGGGAGGCAGCAGACAAAGAGTTAACAGAGATTGTGACTAAGCTGTGTGGAGCCAGATGACAGATCTTTCCTTAGCACAAGCTTATGAGGAGTTTGCACTGATCCTAACATTCTGACATTGCTTAGCAACTGTGCTGTATGCTGAGATAATCTGATACTTTATTTCCTCACCAGCTGTAGTCAGCAGTGTAGGCTCCGTCCCCTTTACCTTATGTGGTTACCTGTCCGTATTCACTGTGAAGATAGATCTGACTGATAATAAACATGTCAAATAAATAGAATTTTGGGGTTCAGCGCACTGAATAAATCTATATATATACTGAAAATTAAAACAATATTTTATTGATTTCTTGTGCTACCATGTACTATGTTAAAACATATATCAAACATTAAAAGTGATAAACATGCATCAAAGAGGGTCCATTCAGAAAAGAAAAGAAATCAATAAAATATTGTTTTAATTTTCAGTATATATAGATTTATTTTTATACGCGGTTTTTATATTCAGTGCGCTGAACCCCAAAATTCTATTTATTTTACTTATTAGGGCGAGTGTCTCTGCCATAGAGGTATTCCTACACAGAGGTCCTCAGCGGTTTCCTAGCAGCACACGGATACTAAGTAGTATATGAGCACACTGCTACGTGTCCGTCAATACTTTTAAGGCCAGCCCCAGTGTTATTCTGTAGATAGTAAACATGTGTCTGCTTCACACACAGTGTAGTGGGGACACCTTGTGGAAGGTTTATGAATGTTTTTCAACCAGAATTTTCTAATGAATTATACAAGGTGGGCCATTTATATGGATGCACCTAAATAAAATGGGAATGGTTGGTGATATCAACTTCCTGTTTGTGGCACATTAGTATATGGGAGTGGGAAAACTTTTCCAGATGGGTGATGACCATGGTGGCTATTTTGAAGTTGGCCATTTTGGATCCAACTTTATTTTTTACTGTGTTGGATTGTCAATGCAACCCTCTTTTCCCACTCTTGACACACTGATAGCAACACCTCAGAAGAAATGCTAGCACAGGCTTCCAGTATCCATTGTTTCAGATGCTGCATATCTCGTATCTTCACAGCATAGAAAATTGCCTTGAGATGAGTGATGAGGAAAACGTTTTTGTGAATGGTGAAGTTAACAAACAAAACCACCGCTATTGGTCTGACACTAAAGTCCCTGTCACATATAAAGAGATTGCTAACGAGATCGCTGTTGCGTAACGAAATTCGTGACGCAACAACGATGTCGTTCTGTGTGACACGCACCAACGATCTGGCCCCAGCTGTGAGATCGTTGATCGTTACATACTGCTCTGGGTCATTCCTGCGTCATTGTGCTCCCGCTGGGAACGCTACATCGTTGTGTTTGACAAAGATAATGAGCAACGATCTCAATGCTACGCTATGGAGAGAAAGTTCACAACGACCTCGGTATAATTCTGGATCACTAGTGCATTGTTTTTACATCGCTGGTGAGATACCTGTTCGACATCTTACCAGCGATGTGTAAATGACGCACCAGCGATCTCTGCACATCATTATCGGATCGGAATCGCTGATGCGTCGTTATGTGAGACTGAGCCTTAACTCACAGTGGATAGATTCCTCCAAGACTGTTGGAATACTAAAATTGATGGTATGGTGTGGTATATGGGGTACAAAGATAGTGGGCCTGATCTTCATCAATGGAAACCTCAATGTCACTGGATGTCTGCATAATTTTCACCCTGTTGTGACTATATTTGTGAATGTTATGACCTATAGAAACTAGTGGTGAGCGAGCACAAAAAGCTTGAGGGCACGATACTTGAATCAAGCAGATTGGGTGCTCGGATGGTCTTGATTCAAGTAACAAATATAATGGAAGTCAAGGGGAAAAATTTTTTTCTTGGAGATCTGAACAGGAGGTCTGAAGGGGCAGAAAAATCACTGTAATGGATGGAAACAGCACTCAAATGCAACAGCATGTGCAAGACACCTACGGTAGCAGTACCTCTGATTCTCAGGTTGCTGCTGGGAACTAAATAAAAAATGTATAAAAATAACTTGCGTCCCCCTCATTTTTTATAACTAGCCAAGGTAAAGAAGACAGCTGTGGGATGATATTATTAGGCTGTGAAGGTCTATGGTCATTTGACTCTTCACAGCCTAAAAATATCCCAGCTGCCCTAAATTGGAGAATTGATGCGCCAATCCTAGTGCTTTTCCTGGCTCTTCCACATAGGCTAGGGTCACACTTAAATATAGAATTGCCTTCACCGCATCCAGATCCGGTGAATACAATTGTCTTCAAACAACCAGTAATCCGGGAACTGGATTGCTGAAGCCGCAAATCAAGGGCATAGAAAAGTTTCAAAGGGGCCCAAAACCTGCCAAACACAGCTCAAGTTATTTTATAGTAGAACCCTATTTTCACACAGACATTAGCTATCCTAAAATATTACTTACCAAGCAATCAGTGCCGATGTCACCATGCTTCCGGGCCTGCTGATGAACGTCACTACTTCCCCCTTCTTGATTGGTTAAAGTCAGATTTAACCCTGCCCACCATCTGTGCTAGCATCTGTGATTGATTGCTAATATCGCAAGCAAACTGACATCAGATTTTTTAAAAAATAAATAAGTAATTGAAAAAATGGGCATGCATTTCACTGTATTTTTAATTGGTAACCAAGGTAACCCAGGCAGTTGGGGGATGGAATTCTTGGTGTGGTGAGGCCCAAGCAGGATCGTAAATTTACTGATTTTTGGCTACCACTGTGAATGGGGTGACATCACAGTCCGGTTCACCTCAGGTCAACTAGAGCGATGCAGCTGAGCCTTGACCTGACCTGAACCTGGTATTGATGTCACCTTGCTCACAGCGGTAGCCAAAAATCAGTCCATTTCCAGTCCTGCCTGGGCCTCACTACGCTGAGAATATCCTCCTCAGAACTAGGCTCCATAGTCTGTTCTACCGAATCCGTGGATGTTGTGGGAGTGGCATTGTAACACATTATGTAGACACCTTCAGGAATTTGATAGCATAGAGCAAAACAATACAGAGAGTAGGCTTTAAGCTCAAGTCTATATTCACACACATGCAACAAACAGGTTCATCTAGAATCTATGAATAGATTCATCTATGAATAGTTGAGGTGCTGGCGAATGGGTTATAGAAAACCCACACTTATCTATAATAGAATCACTGCAGACTCTTAATTAATTTTCAGTTTGTAGACTTTATTAATACAACAGGATTTTGTGAAAAGAAATTGTGACATGACAAGTGGTCTTTCAGTCCACAAGACTCCAAATGCCCTTGTGCTGAAGGAGCTATATGAAAAACTGGCATTCAGAGACTTGGCCAAGGCTCTAGATGTTGGCTTTTAATCTACTTCCTCCAACACAGGGGTATTTGAAATCCTGTGGACTCAGAGAGGCTATTCCTACCAGCATAATATCTCACAAGATTGCTCTGTAAATATAAAGAGTCCATTATACCACCCCATCCATAGGAGCCATTGGAGATGATACATGCAATTACTTTTAAGCGGGATACATTTTTGAGATCATGGACAGCATCTCCAATTAACACTACATCAGTCCTGAAAAAACCTATCATACAGTTTATACCACCCAAAAACCATTATATTTGGGATTTCTATGATGTTCCCATTCCATCCGGACCACTGGATGTAGTGGACAAGAACCCCGCAGATACCATTGCCCTTTTGGTCTCTCTACCAACAAGGACATATCTATCTAGTAAAATATAGAATAATCCTCTTCTACCACACTACGTATATACCCATTCCATATATTTTCACATTGTGGATATGTATTAAGACAGCGACATTGTGAACAACACCACTTGGTTGAAACGTCTTTTAATTGTGCTACAATATTTTGTCACAAAATCCTGTTGTATTAAGAAAGACTACACACTGAAAATTAATTACCGTAAGTGTATGTGGTAACTCTATCAAAGGCTAGTATTTTTAGGTTGAGAAGGGCCAAATAACCATGGACCTTCCAAGCCTGATAATACCAACTTACAGCTATCTGCTTTACCTTGGCTTGTGTTAAAAAAATATGGGGGATCCCATGCTGTTTTTTAATATTTTTTTATTAGGTTAAAGAAGGCCAGAAACACAATTTAATGCCACATGAAGACATTAACTGGTGCAAGTGTACACATCATGCTGTAATCTAAGCTCTCCCTCCTAGATCACCTCACCCTGAAGTGCTTCCAAAGGAAAGTGTGCAGATTATCCTGACCCTGGGTGTCATATAAACCCAATAACGCAATGTGGCCGACCAATCATAGTAATGCCAGTAGCCAACATAACTAAGGCATTACCATGCATGACAGGCAATCACCACATTTTGATTGGTTGTCAAAAAGCCATGAAACATGTGGTTCTGAGATGTGGGCATGGCACTTGAGCCCCCGCAGTACTCAATCAAGTAACAAACATACCCGAGCACCTCATTTCTCGATTAAGCATCAAGCAGTGACAAGCACGCTCGCAGTGACAAGCACGCTCACTTATCACTAGTTTTAATCAATTAAAACAATTGTGTATGTTACAAAATTGAAATTAATTTACAGATTTATTCTTCCTAAATGTGCTTCTAAACTTGAGCAATCCAAAGATGTATGGCACGAAATGTGAAACAAGTATGAACAGAAAATTAATAGCAGAAGTATCTCACATGTTCTTTAAATAACATTGTCTCCAAACAACAAAACATATACAAGAGCCACAAACCATTATTATTATTACAGTTTTCACTTAATGTAGTGGTTTGTGGTTTTTGTAAAATATCTTTTGTAACAATTATAAAAATATATAAGCTATAACCCAAAAATCAACATACCGTATATACTCGCGTATAAGCCGAGTTTTTCAGCCCACAAATTGGGCTGAAAAGTCCCCCCCTCGGCTTATACGCGAGTCACTGTATACTGTATACACTGTGTACAGTGTATACAGTATACAGGCCCGCCCCCATCAGTATACAGGCCCCCCTGCCTTGTGCACAATCCTGTAAAGGAAGAGATTAGTATACTTATCACTGTCCCGCTGCCGCTGTCCCGCCGCTGTCATCGCGCTCCTCTGTCTTCTTCCGGCATCCTCCGGTCGGCGCAGGCAATGACGTCATTGTCTGCGCGACCGAGGAGGAAACCGGAAGAAGACGGAGGAGCGCGATGACGGCGGCGGGACAGCGGCAGCAGGACAGTGATAAGTATACTAATCTCTTCCTTTACAGGATTGTGCACAAGGCGGGGAGGCCTGTATACTGATGGGGGGGCTGTATACTACCTCTGGGGCTGCTGTATACTACCACTGGGGCTGTATATACCACTGGGCTGCGTGTATACTACCACTGGGGCTGTATATACCACTGGGGCTGTATACTACCACTGGGGCTGTATATACCTCTGGGGCTGCTGTATACTACCACTGTGGCTGTATATACCACTGGGGCTGCTGTATACTACCACTGGGGCTGTATATACCTCTGGGGCTGCTGTATACTACCACTGGGGCTGCTGTATACACCTCTGGGGCTGCTGTATACTACCACTGGGTCTGCTGTATATACCTCTGGGGCTGCTGTATACTAACTACTGGGGCTGCTGCTGTATATACCACTGGGGCTGCTGCTGTATATACCACTGGGGCTGCTGCTGTATACTACCACTGGGGCTGCTGTATATACCTCTGGGGCTGCTGTATACCACACTGCTGGGGGCTGTATACCTGTGCTGGGGTCCACCCTCGGCTTATACACGAGTCAATAGGTTTTCCCAGGTTTTGGGGCAAAAGTAGGGGGGTCGGCTTATACACGGGTCGGCTTATACACGAGTGTATACGGTACTTTATGAACATAAATCTTTACCATAGACAACACTTAATTTTTAAAAAAAAAATGTTTCCACAACAATAGATTTACTTTCTCAATTAAAATAAAATATGACTACAAAACAACACTTAATAATAAAAAAAGTGTAATACTATTGCATCACAAAGACTTAGAAAATCATCAAAAAGTTAATTTATTTCAGTAATACAATACAAAAAAGTGAAATGCATATAATATATAGAGTCATTACAGAGTGATCTATTTCTAGTGTTTATTTCTGTAAATGTTGATGATTATGGCTTACAGCCAATGAAAACCCAAAGGGCATTATCTCAGAAAATTACAGTAGGGAGGATGAAGGGTTAAAAACTTTGCTGCCGCACTCCACGAGACATCAAGGGTGAATATATATTAGTCAACGTGTTTTATGGTTCCCAAAAATGCCCTGAAACATGGTAGTATTGCATTGATTTTTGATTATATTCTAATTCATTAGGATGCACTAGTACTCTTATGTTGCATTATAACCATCACTTACCGTATATACTCGTGTATAAGCCGAGTTTTTCAGCCCAAAAAATGGGCTGAAAAGTCCCCCCCTCGGCTTATACACGGGTCAATACGGTAATCCTATGGTGGGATGGGGCGCGGGGGGTGGGGGGGCGCTGCGCAGTGTTTCTTACCTTGTCCCCCGTTCTGCAGTGCTTTCCGGTGTCCTCCGTGCTGTGTTCCCGGTCTGCTGGGCCTTGTGGTTCCTCCTGGTTCCTCTTCCTTCGGTTCGATCATGGGGGCTGCCATCTTGGTTTCTTCTCTCCGCCCCCGGCCAGTGATGTCAGAGCAGGCCGCGCTGTGATTGGCTAGCACCCGTGATCACATGTCACGGGTGCTAGCCAATCACAGCGCGGCCTGCTCTGACATCACTGGCCGGGGGCGGAGAGAAGAAACCAAGATGGCAGCCCCCATGATCGAACCGAAGGAAGAGGAACCAGGAGGAACCACAAGGCCCAGCAGACCGGGAACGGAGCACGGAGGACACCGGAAAGCACTGCAGAACGGGGGACAAGGTAGGAAGCTGTGTGTGTGTGTGTGTGTGTGTGTATGTATGTGTGTGTGTATATATGTGTGTGGGTGTGTGTGTATATGTGTGTATGTATGGGTATGTGTATGTAAGTAGGCTGGCTGCCAATATAAGCCATACCTCTGGGGCTGCTGTATATACCTGTGGGGCTGCTGGATACTACCACTGGGGCTGTATATACCTCTGGGGCTGCTGTATACTACCACTGGGGCTGTATATACCTCTGGGGATGCTGTATACTACCACTGGGGCTGTATATACCTCTGGGGCTACTGTATACTACCACTGGGGCTGTATATACCTCTGGGGCTGCTGTATACTACCACTGGGGCTGTATATACCTCTGGGGATGCTGTATACTACCACTGGGGCTGTATATACCTCTGGGGATGCTGTATACTACCACTGGGGCTGTATATACCTCTGGGGATGCTGTATACTACCACTGGGGCTGTATATACCTCTGGGGCTGCTGTATACTACCACTGGGGCTGTATATACCTCTGGGGATGCTGTATACTACCACTGGGGCTGTATATACCTCTGGGGCTGCTGTATACTACCACTGGGGCTGTATATACCTCTGGGGATGCTGTATACTACCACTGGGGCTGTATATACCTCTGGGGCTGCTGTATACTACCACTGGGGCTGTATATACCTCTGGGGCTACTGGATACTACCACTGGGGCTGTATATACCTCTATGGGTACTGTATACTACCACTGGGGCTGTATATACCTCTGGGGCTACTGGATACTACCACTGGGGCTGTATATACCTCTATGGCTGCTGGATACTACCACTGGGGCTGTATATACCTCTGGGGCTACTGGATACTACCACTGGGGCTGTATATACCTGTGGGGCTGCTGGATACTACCACTGGGGCTGTATATACCTCTGGGGCTACTGGATACTACCACTGGGGCTGTATATACCTCTATGGCTACTGTATACTACCACTGGGGCTGTATATACCTCTGGGGCTGCTGGATACTACCACTGGGGCTGTTTATACTTCTGGGGCTGCTGGATACTGCCACTGGGGCTGTATATACCTCTGGGGCTGCTGGATACTACCACTGGGGCTGTATATACCACTGGGGAGGCTGCTGTATACCACACTGCTGGGGGCTGTATACCTGTGCTGGGGTCCACCCTCGGCTTATACACGAGTCAATAGGTTTTCCCAGATTTTGGGGGCAAAAGTAGGGGGGTCGGCTTATACACGGGTCGGCTTATACACGAGTATATACGGTATATTGAATGAGTCCATGGACTAAGACCAACAGTATTAAAAATGGTGAGGCTAAGGACAATATGATGAAATAAAGGAATGTAATATGAGGAAGAAGAAAAAAGGATATTGTTGGCTGGACACTGTCCTTTGCAAAATTCTCATGATGGTTTTAGCAATCAGGCAAAGGCTGTGCAGCAAGTTAGTGTGGCTGTGGGGATGTGGCTTTTCAATACAATGTAACAGACGTCGCAGGCACAGGTGTACTACTGATCAGTTGTGTAATAATTGCGTTCACACAGGGGCACTCAGGTGGTAGGGGAGCTCACTGATAACAGCATCTATTTCTGGTCGGTGGGCTGACTTCAACTTCCAGCTTCTGCTCTAACTATAAAAGATGATGCTGCGCATTGTCAGAGGAGAAGAAGGTAAGAAGAATCTTTTCTTCTTAAATTTGTTTCTTTTTAAAATGTGTTGGATATGATTACTGGAATGATGGAAGACATTGCTATATCTTCTATGGGGGACACTGTAAGGGTACCTTTACACGCCGCAACTGCGGTGAGATATCTGACAGGCAATCCGTAGTCCCGTCACCATCGCCGTGAAATTGCTACGAAATTGCGGCGTGTAATTGAGGAATCTGGTGGTGATCCAAAAAGTTGCGCCTGGTTCCGATTTCACTGCACTGCTCCAAAACCTGCACTGCACTGCACTGCTCCAACCATGAAGGGAAAATTCCCTGGCTTTGGCGTGTGAAGGGGAGATATGGATGGAATCAGCATCACCTACTGATTTCCCGGAGGCGTGCCACAGCGTGCTGGAGACCACTCCCCCTCAGCGATGATTGGTGGTGGCTACTGTGTTTCCATTAGCTGTCCCTTCACAGGGTGACATATTTGAAGAACTGTCCATTCACTCTACACAATTACAATGGTGTCATGTATTAGCCAACCTTCCTGCTCAGGCTGGCCAATCATAACGCTATTGCGTTGTCTAATCAGCGTGTTTGGGGCGCGGAATACACAAGTCTGTCACGCCTATGTTCTTGCGGCGCTGAACATGTACGCCCACATTCCTTTGGGGATTGCGACGTGTGAAGAGGCGTCGGGAGTCAACCGGATGTTTCCCACTGTTGGTGTGGGAACTTCCAGGATGACACATTGCCTTAGGTTGAGGGCGAAATTGCAGCGTGTAAAAGGCAACCATGAAAAATGTGCACACGCACGTTAGGTTGCCTCCGATCGCCGCCAAAAGTTGCGGCGTGTAAAGGTACCCTTACAGGGAAGGGCCAAAGATGAGATGGAAGAAATTATTAAATAAAGGGGCCCCAGATGGGGCACATTAATATAGGAATGGATCCATGATAACAGATATTAATAAGGAGTAAGAATGGAGGATATTATTTCAGGAAGAAGCCTAGCAAACAGGATATTAATATAGGAATGGATATAGGAATGGGCTAGGATAGGGATATTTTTATAGGAAGGGTCACAAGATGAGGCATATTATTACAGGAAGCAACCCAGAATGGGTACTAAATAAAGATGCCAGGATGGGGATCAATATTATAGGAAATGAAAAAGATGTGGACATTATTGTCTTTATAGGATTTAAGATTCTAAAAGGATTAATAAACCTGACCAATATGCAGATGGAGGCCCAGGTCGTAATTTTGTATCAGTGCTCATCAAACTCCACTTACACCAATGGTATTGATAATTCAATGCATATCTTTGCCCTGATGCCACAAATTCAGTAAAGCTAACAAAATGTAAGCAACATTTTTATGTCCGGAGAGAATAATCCGTATTACATAGTAACATAGTTTTTAAGGTTGAAGGAAGACTTTAAGTCCATCTAGTTCAACACTTAGGGCCCTTTCACATCAGCGTTTTTTAAAAATTTGCAGCAGATGCGGTGAAAAAAACGCATCTGCCGCAATTACCGCATACCGGCTGCACTTGCGGCGCGGTTGCGGTAAACGCCATGCAAAGTATAGGCGTACTTGCGGCAGGTGCGGCAAGTGCGGTTTTGCACTTGCGGCAGGTACGGCCGCGAAAAAAAACGCGGTTAAATGTTAGTAGTGAGTCACTCATTACAACATCATGTGGCAGAGAGTTCCATAGTCTCACTGCTCTTACAGTAAAGAATCCACGTCTGTGATTATGATTAAACCTTCTGTCCTCCAGACGTAGAGGATGCCCCCTTGTCCCCGTCTCAGGCCTAAGAGTAAAGAGATCATTAGAAAGGTCTCTGTACTGTTCCCTCATATATTTATACATTATTATAAGATCACCCCTAAGCCTTCATTTTTCCAAGCTAAATAACCCCAACTTTAATTACCGTATTTTCCACACTATAAGGCGCACCTAAAAGACTAAGATTTTCCCAGAAATCATAGGTGCGCCTTATAGTGCAGTGCGCCTTATATACAGATTTTTCCAGGAAAATTTAGCACCCCCCAGAAAATAAGGCATACCTTTGTGCCGCAATATCCTCCGTCCCCGCCATCCCCCTCTGTCCGGTGCCCGCCTGGCATCGCTGTGCGGGGGCGCGATCACCAGCCGCCATTCCCGCCATCCATGCTGGTGCCGGGGCCTGCCTCACATCACTGTGCGGGGACGCGATCACCAGCCGCCGTCCCCGCCATCCATGCTGGTGCCGGTGCCGGTGCCTGCCTCACATCACTGTGCGGGGACGCGATCACCAGCCGCCGTCCCTGCTGTCGTGTCCGGTGCCGCTGCTGCATCGGGCGCGCTCACAGCCCAGGAGCCCAGGAGCCCATCAGCCAATCACAGCTCCGCCCAGGAGCCTTGAGCCAATCCGAGGCCAGCTGACGTCAGCCCATAGCCTCTGATTGGCTGAGGGCTCCAGCGCTATCATTGGCTGTGGGCTCCAGCGCTGTGATTGGCTGAGGGCTCCAGTGCTGTGATTGGCTGAGGGCTCCAGCGCTGTGAGTGCCTTGCCACACAGTACAGTAAGTGTGTGTGTGTCTGAGTGTGTATGTGTGTGTGTGTGTGTGTGTGTGTGTGTGTGTCTGAGTGTGCGTGTGTGTGTGTCTGAGTGTGTATGTGTGTGTATGTGTGTGTGTCTGAGTGTGTGTGTGTGTGTGTGTGTGTCTGACTGTGTGGGATGCTGGAGGGTGATGGGAGGCTACACAGGGATGCTGGAGGGTGATGGGATGCTACACAGGGATGCTGGAGGGTGATGGGAGGCTACACAGGGATGCTGGAGGGTGATGGGAGGCTACACAGGGATGCTGGAGGGTGATGGGATGCTACACAGGGATGCTGGAGGGTGATGGGAGGCTACACAGGGATGCTGGAGGGTGATGGGATGCTACACAAGGATGCTGGAGGGTGATGAGAGGCTACACAGGGATGCTGGAGGGTGATGGGAGGCTACACAGGGATGCTGGAGGGTGATGGGATGCTACACAGGGATGCTGGAGGGTGATGGGAGGCTACACAGGGATACTGGAGGGTGATGGGATGCTACACAGGGATGCTGGAGGGTGATGAGAGGCTACACAGGGATGCTGGAGGGTGATGGGAGGCTACACAGGGATGCTGGAGGGTGATGGGAGGCTACACAGGGATACTGGAGGGTGATGGGATGCTACACAGGGATGCTGGAGGGTGATGAGAGGCTACAGAAGGATGCTGGAGGGTGATGGGAGGCTACACAGGGATGCTGGAGGGTGATGGGAGGCTACACAGGGATACTGGAGGGTGATGGGAGGCTACAGAAGGATGCTGGAGGGTGATGGGAGGCTACACAGCGATGCTCGAGGGTGATGGGAGGCTACAGAGGGATTTCTTTTATGGTAATATGGTGCGCCTTATAATCCGGTGCGCCTTACATATGGACCAAGACGGCTTAAAAGTCATTTTTTGAGGGTGCGCCTTATAATCCGGTGCGCCTTATAGTGCGAAAAATACGGTACCTGTCTTGGTATTGCAGACCCCTCAGTCCTCTAATAACCTTGGTCGCTCTTCTCTGGACCCGCTCTAGTTCAACTATGTCTTTCTTATACACCGGAGACCAGAATTGTACACAGTATTCTAAGTGTGGTCGCACTAGTGACTTGTATAGAGGTAAAATTATGTTTTATATCTTTTAATGCATTTCATTATTTTATTTGCCTTTGCAGCAGCTGCCTGACACTGGCCACTAAATGTGAGTTTGTCATTTACCCATACACCCAGGTCTTTTTCAGTGACAGTTTTGCCCAGTGTTTTACAATTAAGCACATAATTATACATTTTGTTTCCTCTGCCCAAGTGCATGACCTTACATTTATCCCCATTAGAGCTCATTTGCCATTTATCAGCCCAAGCTTCTAGTTTACATAAATCCTCCTGTAATATAAAATTGTCCTCCTCTGTATTGATTACCCTGCAGAGTTTAGTGTCATCTGCAAATATTGAGATTCTACTCTGTATGCCCCCTACAAGGTCATTAATAAATATATTAAAAGGAAGCGGGCCCAACACTGACCCCTGTGGTACCCCACTGTTAACTGTGATCCATTCTGAGTGTGTTCCATTAATGACCACGCTTTGTTTCCTATCACTAAGCCAGTTTTCAACCCACTTACACATATTTTCCCCTATCCCCATTGCTCTCATTTTATGTATCAATCTTTTGTGTGGCACCGTATCAAAAGCTTTTGAAAAGTTCATATACACCTCATCCACTGCATTTCTTTGCTCCAGTCCAGAACTTACTTCTTCATAGAAGCTTATCAGATTAGTTTGACAGGAACGGTCCCTCGTAAAAACATGTTGATATTGGGTCATGAGGTTATTTTTCTTCAGATACTCCAGTATAGCATCTCTTAGAAAACCCTCTAGGATTTTACCCATAGTAGAGGTTAAGCTTACTGGCCTATAATTTCCAAGTTCAGTTTTTGTTCCCTTTTTGAATATTGGCACCACATTTGCTATACGCCAGTCCTGTGGTACAGACCCTGTTATTATGGAATCTTTAAAGATTAAAAATAATGGTCTATCTATGACAGTACTTAATTCTGCAGCACTCTGGGGTGTATCCCATCCGGGCCCAGGGATTTGTCAATTTTAGTGATTTTTAGACGATGCCGTACTTCCCGCTGGGTAAAGCAGGTGACATTTAATTGACAGTTTTTGTTATCACTGATCATATTGTCTGTCACGGAATTTTCTTGTGTAAATACTGTTGAAAAACAGTCATTTAGCATATTGGCTTTTTCCTCATCCACCATTTTACCCAGATTATTTTTAAAGGGGCCAACACAATCATTTTTTAGTTTCTTACTATTTATGTAGTTAAAAAATATTTTGGGATTATTTTTACTTTCTCTGGCAATGAGTCTCTCTGTCTCAATCTTTGCTGCCTTGATTTGCTTTTTACAAATGTTATTTAATTTTCTGTATTTATTTAATGCCTCATCACTACCTACTTGCTTTAATTCCCTAAATGTTTTCTTTTTGTCATTTATTGCGCCCCTTACAGCCTTATTTAGCCATAGTGGTTTCCTCCTATTTCTAGCATGCTTATTCCCATAGGGTATATATTGTGCACAGGCCCTATTCAGGATGCTAATAAACGTCTCCCACTTGCTTTGTGTACTTTTATGTCTCAGGACATCCCAGTTTATTGCACTAAGATCATCTCTCAACCGTTGGAAATTTGCCTTCCTGAAGTTTAGTGTCCTTGTAGCCCCTCTACTACACATCTTATTAAACGATACTTGAAAACTTATTATTTTATGATCACTATTACCCAAGTGATCTCCAACCTGTATATTTGATATGTGGTCTGGCTTGTTGGTTAATATTAGGTCCAGCAGTGCCCCCCTTCTTGTTGGGTCCTGAACCAGTTGTGAAAGGTAATTGTCTCTCATAGCTGTCAAAAACCTATTACCTTTGCTAGAGCTGCAGGTTTCTGTTCCCCAATGTATTTCAGGGTAGTTGAAGTCCCCCATAATAATGACTTCTCCCTGAGTCGCTGCTTCATCTATTTGCTTTATGAGGATATTCTCCTCCACTTCCATTATTGTTGGGGACTTATAACAAACCCCTATCAGTAATTTATTATTTTTTCCCCCCTCCCCTTATCTCCACCCACAGAGACTCTACATTTCCATTAGATTCACCTATATTATCACGAAGGATGGGTTTTAAGGATGATTTTACGTACATACATACACCTCCCCCTCGCTTATTTGTACGGTCATTTCTGAACAGACTATAGCCCTGTAAATTAACAGCCCAGTCATGGCTCTCATCCAGCCATGTCTCCGATATCCCCACCATGTCATAATTATTTTCCAACAAAATCAATTCTAATTCCTCCATTTTGTTGGTGAGGCTTCTGGCATTAGTGTACATGCACTTTATGCATCTCTCTTTACCGCTATTCCTTCCTACTATATTGACTGTTCTAGCCCCACCCCCATGCCACCCCCAATTTTATTACTTGTGCCCAGGTTACTATTTACACTATCTTCCCCTCCTGTACAATGAATACCTTCCCCCCCCCAATCCCTAGTTTAAACACTCCTCCAACCTTCTAGCCATTTTCTCCCCCAGCACAGCTGCACCCTCCCCATTGAGGTGCAGCCCGTCCCTAGCATAGAACCTGTAGCCAACAGAGAAGTCGGCCCAGTTCTCCAGGAACCCAAACCCCTCCTTCTTACACCAATTCCTGAGCCACGTATTTATCTCCCTAATCTCCCGTTGCTTCTCTGGTGTGGCTCGTGGTACAGGCAGTATTTCAGAGAATACTACCTTGGAGGTCCTTGCCTTAAGCTTGCAGCCTAATTCCCTGAAATCATCTTTAAGGACCTTCCACCTACCTCTAACTTTGTCATTTGTGCCAATGTGCACAATGACCGCTGGGTCCTCAACAGCCCCTCCTGGGTATTCTCCCGGATTACACCGCAGTGATGAAACCGGATGGCAGAGAGCTGCCATCCGGCTCCATCCGGCTACTATGGGGCCAAAAACCGGTCCGGGGCTGTCTGGTTTACATCGGACATCCCCGGACCGGATCACACCGTGGTGTGAAGCCAGCCTCAGGAAATCCTGAAACATGCAGTTTGCTATCTTTGAGAATTGCACTTGTTTTACCGGAGTGTGTGTAGTGCCTTGCATTTACATACCTCAGACCTTCAGGCAGAGGCCTTCGGCTTGTTCACTAGTCTCTCTAGGGCAGTATCAAAGCACTTATTTGCAGAAAAAGTCCAGCATACAAGGAGTGAACTCAAAAAACATTAACACAAACTATAAGTCTCAAACACAAACATAACAATGCACACAGTATATAAATGTAACGAAAGTCCCACAGGATCAGCAGCACAGCGACTATTAAAGTGGTGGAAACCATGAAGAGCAGAGTCCAATAAGATCTTTGAGTTGTCCCCAAAAGGCTGCCTGCATGCCCATTAGGGTGAAGCGCGAACAACATAAAATGTGGGAAGGTGAAATATAACTTTAACAAAAACGCAGGCCTCAGTTAAGGAGAAACTGAAAAAAAACAACAACTCAGAAAAGTCCTTCTGTGGACAAAATGCCAACTAAGGGATGGATCATTGACCAAATAACATGCATTTTTTTTTTAGAAACGTCCACTGTACTTTTCGTATACACTCTCTTGCAGTTTTCTCAGCATTGCCTGGACTGAAGGTCAAGGTTGGTGATGGTACTCCACTGCATGATGGTCTGGTTGGTCGCAGTGGTTACTCCTGCTGGTGCATTCTGTGCCACCACCTGCCTCCCAGCACACTTCATCATGGTGAATGCTGGAGAAGATGATGGAGGAACTAAGGCATGACCACACTCTCTAGAACAGACAGGACCAGCTTATGAAACCCCATCAGGCCCTTTGGGTTTGTGTGCAGCTAGCTGTCCATCCAAGAAAGACCTGGGCTGAATCTGATGCCACATTCTCTCCAGGTCGGCTTCCTCTTGCCACTGTATAAAGTCATTGGCAGTGCCAACCCGACTTACTCCAACCATGAACCACCCCTTGCTTCCCCACTCCTTCAATAAAGTTACCTACTCCCTGACAAAGATGGTGCATAGTCTTTGAGGAAGATTGTCAAACAGCAGGGTGGACCGGTTGATGCAGCATCAATGCCCAGTAACCTGTTCCACTATGAAACCAAACTCCTTATCCTTAAAGAATGCGACAACCTTGCCTCAGGGACACTTGGTCATAGAAGTCATTAGCTGTAGGACTGTACAACCAGTCTGGGTGATGGCATCCACGAGCGGAATCCTCCTCAATAAAGGACAGAGGACAGGGTGGTCGGATAGTTGCTTGGAGGGGGTAGGGGTCACCATATGGCATTGTCCCAGTTGAAGACCTCGGTGGGGTTGCTATACATGGCTGGGAAACAGGGCCTTCTGCCTCCTTCTCTTCTTCTATGACCTCATACTCCTTGTCCTAGTGGTATTGAGGATCGAGTAGCTGTGGCACCTGCTGCAGGTGGAATCCATCCAGGCATGCTGTAAGATCATGTGCAGTGTGAAATCTGGTGCATCCAGTCCCGGATGGCGTCGGGAAAGGGTCACCTCTCTACTGTGAGCTCCTCAGGTCCTTATCTAGCATCGAGCATAGGATTGGATCCACACCTCATTTCAGATGAGGCCCAAAGCGGGTGGTGTGGTGGAGCTTCAGGTTACATAGGACTCTATGTTCTTTTCATGTTGCTCTTGGTCTGGTGCTGATGTAGCACCCTCTGCCCCTGGGGTGGTTAGGAAGATGACCTCTTCCAGATCAGGCATGCCTTGAACGGGATCCATTGCCAAACTACTGCGTAATGCTTGCACACGGTAGCAAGTTCAACTTTAAAAGCAGTGTACTTGCATTCTACTGCACTAGTAAGATGGCGGTGAGACGCTAACTGAGCTCTGCAGTTTCATGTGTGTGCTTTGCCTAAGTGGCCTGCATCTTCCACTGACAGGATTCACACCCAAACAATCACTACACGATTTTAATGTTTACACAACCTTGTTGCCTTGCCTAGCTCCTAATTAACTCCTCTATGTGGTGGGCTGTAGAACTAACTTCACTGTCTGTCACAAATCCAATTCCCCATGCCAATAATTGTATAACAACTGGGTTGTGGTTAGGTGCAGTGATTATTGAAGTGTGGCACACTCTCTAGGACAGACAGGACCAGCTTATGAAACCCCATCAGGCCCTTTGGGTTTGTGTGCAGCTAGCTGTCCATCCAAGAAAGACCTGGGCTGAATCCGATGCCACATTCTCTCCAGGTCGGCTTCCTCTTGCCACTGTACAAAGTCATTGGCAGTGCCAACCCGACTTACTCCAACCATGAACCACCCCTTGCTTCCCCACACCTTCAACAAAGTTACCTACTCCCTGACAAAGATGGTGCATAGCCTTTGAGGAAGATTGTCAAACAGCATGGTGGACCGATAGATGCAGCATCAATGCCCAGTAACCTGTTCCACTATGGAACCAAACTCCTTATCCTTATAGAATGCCACAACCCTGCCTCAGGGACACTTGGTCATAGAAGTCATTAGCTGTAGGACTGTACAACCAGTCTGAGTGATGACATCCACGAGCAGAATCTCCTCAATAAAGGACAGAGGACAGGGTGGTCGGATAGTTGCTTGGAGGGGGTAGGGGTCACCATATGGCATTGTCCCAGTTGAAGGCCTCGGTGGGGTTGCTATACATGGCTGGGAAACAGGGCCTTCTGCCTTTTCTGCCTCCTTTTCTTCTTCGATGACCTCATACTCCTTGTCCTAGTGGTATTGAGGATCTTGTAGCTGTGGCACCTGCGGCAGGTGGAATCCATCCAGGCATGCTGTAAGATCATGTGCAGTCTGAAATCTGGTGCATCCAGTCCCGGATGGCGTCGGAAAAGGGTCACCTCTTTACTGTGAGCTCCTCAGGTCCTTATCTAGCATTGAGCCTAGGATTGGATCCACACCTCATTTCAGATGAGGCCCAAAGTGGGTGGTGTTGTGGAGCTTCAGGTTACAAAGGACTCTATGTTCTTTTCATGTTGCTCTTGGTCTGGTGCTGATGTAGCACCCTCTGCCCCTGGGGTGGTTAGGAAGATGACCTCCTCCAGATCAGGCATGCCTTGAAGGGTATCCATTGCCAAACTACTGTGTAATGCTTGCACACGGTAGCAAGTTCAACTTTAAAAGCAGTGTACTTGCATTCTACTGCACTAGTAAGATGGCGGTGAGACGCTAACTGAGCTCTGTAGTTTCATGTGTGTGCTTTGCCTAAGTGGCCTGCCTCTTCCACTGACAAGATTCACACCCAAACAGTCACTACAGGATTTTAATGTTTACACAATCTTGTTGCCTTGACTAGCTCCTAATTAACTCCTCTATGTGGTGGGCTGCCTGCAGAACTAACTTCACTGTCTATCACAAATCCAATTCCCCATGCCAAAAATTGTATAACAACTGGGCTGTGGTTAGGTGCAGTGATTATTGAAGTGTGACATCTTTGTAGGAGATTATTCAGGTGACAGTCACCATTCACCACCAATTCTGCTGGAATGCTGAATAAGGCTAGGGTCACACTTGGGAGGTTGCATCCGTTTACAGGATGCATTAGTGAATCCAGTTTGTGCACTGACATTTATATGGCATGTTTTTCATTTTTAGCGCAAGCATTACTGCATGCTTTAACGCATGGTACATATATGTACCATGCGTTAAGGTAAGCGTTTACCATAGACTCCCATGTTAAAAAAACGCATGCATTTTTGAAAAAACACCAAAACCATTGTAGACCATGTTTTTAGCGTAACTAGTAAAAACACATTGCGTCAAACGCATTGCACTTTTTCAATGCGTTTTTGTATTGGAGTCTAACGCATGCATTTGTACACATTTGCACATGTTAAAAACGCATCCGTTTAGCTGATGCATGACGTAAGTGTGACCCTAGCCTTAGGCTAGTGGGCACTGCAGCAATGTAAGGACAATTTTAATATGTATTATACATATAGCACAGTTGTGAACTTGCCAATAGTCTGTATTGTAAATGTATGGCATGTAATATGAGCCCCGATAGGGACAGTGCTGTAAATGTATGTAAAGCACTATGGGATTAATAGTGCTGTATCAATGAATAAATATTTTACGACATGAAATAGAGATTGCATATTTTCAAGAAGCAGTTGCCATACTATGACGTTTCATCAGTATTAACAGACCTATAAGATCATATGCTATTATTATATGAATTGCTATCACATAAGTGTAAAATAAATGGCTTCACATGCTGCTGATCCTCTGCAATTATAGAGGTTTGCTATTCCAAAAAAATAATAAAAATAATAATAATAAAAATAAAATAATAAAAAAATAAAAATAATTTAACTCTCTTAATTCGAAGTTTTAAGGACATTGTACCGTATATACTCGTGTATAAGCCGACCCGTGTATAAGCCGACCCCCTACTTTTGCCCCCAAAACCTGGGAAAATCTATTGACTCGCGTATAAGCCGAGGGTGGACCCCAGCACAGGTTTACAGCCCCCAGCAGTGGTATACAGGCCCCAGCAGTATGATATACAGCAGCCCCCAGTGGTATATACAGCAGCTCCCAGTGGTATATACAGCAGCCACAGTGGTATATGCAGCAGCCCCCAGTGGTATATACAGCAGCCCCCAGTGGTATTGCAGCCCCTATATACAGCAGCCCCAGTGGTGTATACAGCAGCCCCTATATACAGCAGCCCCAGTGGTATTGCAGCCCCAGTGGTATTGCAGCCCCTATATACAGCAGCCCCAGTGGTGTATACAGCAGCCCCTATATACAGCAGCCCCAGTGGTATTGCAGCCCCAGTGGTGTATACAGCAGCCCCTATATACAGCAGCCCCAGTGGTATTGCAGCCCCAGTGGTAGTATACAGCAGCCCTAGTGGTATACAGCAGGCCCCCAGGGGTACATATAGCAGCCCCCAGGGGGTACCCAGCAGCCCCCAGGGGGTTTATACAGCAGCCCCCTGGGGGTACCCAGCAGCCCCCAGGGGGTTTATACAGCAGCCCCCTGGGGGTCCCCAGCAGCCCCCTGGGGGTACCCAACAGCCCCCAGGGGGTTTATACAGCAGCCCCCCCTGGGGGTCCCCAGCAGCCCCCAGGGGGTTTATACAGCAGCCCCCTGGGGGTACCCAGCAGCCCCCAGGGGGTTTATACAGCAGCCCCCTGGGGGTACCCAGCAGCCCCCAGGGGGTTTATACAGCAGCTCCCTGGGGGTACCCAGCAGCCCCCAGGGGGTTTATACAGCAGCCCCCTGGGGGTACCCAGCAGCCCCCAGGGGGTTTATACAGCAGCCCCCTGGGGGTACCCAGCAGCCCCCAGGGGGTTTATACAGCAGCTCCCTGGGGGTACCCAGCAGCCCCCAGGGGGTTTATACAGCAGCCCCCTGGGGGTCCCCATCAGCCCCCTGGGGGTACCCATCAGCCCTCTGGGGGTACCCAGCAGCCCCCAGGGGGTATCCGCAGCCCCCAAATGCTGGCACTCGCTGGCAAGGGCCCCCCCCGCTTCTCTTACCATTCCGGTCTTCTGATCCGTGCCGCTCCTCGGTGCTCCTCGCTGCTCCGTCCGTCCTCCTACATCCGGGATCCCCAGCCGTCGCGCGATGACGTCATATGCCTGCGACGACCGGAGATCCCGGATGTAGGAGGACGGACGGACGGAGCAGCGAGGAGCACCGAGGAGCGGCGCGGATCAGAAGACCGGAATGGTAAGAGAAGCGCCCTGGGGGGGGGGCCCTTACAAGGGGGGACAGTGCCAGCATTTGGGGGCTATATGCACTGCTTCCCCCTGCGCTGATTGACAGGGGGAAGCAGTGCATATTTAATGAGCGGCCCCACGTGACGGGGCCGCTCATACAGCAGCCTCCCCCCGCCTCCTGCAGCCTCCACAGCCCCGGGACACAGCCCCCACCTACATGTACCGTATATGACCCGTGTATAAGCCGAGGGGTAGACTTTTCAGCCCAAATTTTGGGCTGAAAAACTCGGCTTATACACGAGTATATACGGTAAGTTCCCAGCTGCTGCCACATTTGGCACTGTTTCCAAAATTCACACCCTGCAAGTGTCAAAAACTCCTGAAAACTCCAAGAAGCTTAAAAAAATTAATTTAAAGCTCTAAAAAAGTTTACACCTTGATACAAGCCAATAGTCCTGATTGCTGGGGACACTCCTAAACATGATGGTTATTTCCTTGATCCGCTCTTCTCTAGAGATTATCAGTGTATAACCATACACATGGAGTGGTTTAAAGTCCAGGACCGGAATAAACAGTTTACAGTTGTGGAATACCGTATATACTCGTGTATAAGCCGACCCGTGTATAAGCCGACCACCCTACTTTTGCCCCCAAAATCTGGGAAAACCTATTGACTCGTGTATAAGCCGAGGGTGGACCCCAGCACAGGTATACAGCCCCCAGCAGTGTGGTATACAGGCCCCCGCAGTGGTGTACAGGCCTCCCCAGTGGTAGTATACAGCCCCCAGAAGTGTGGTATAAAGCAGCCTCCCCAGTGGTACATACAGGCCCCAGCAGTGTTACAGCAGCCTCCCCAGTGGTATATACAGCAGCAGCCCCAGAGATATATACAGCAGCCCCAGTGGTAGTATACAGCAGCCCCAGAGATATATACAGCAGCCCCAGTGGTAGTATACAGCAGCCCCAGAGGTATATACAGCAGCCCCAGTGGTAGTATACAGAAGCCCCAGAGGTAGTATACAGCAGCCCCAATAGTAGTATACAGCAGCCTCAGTGGTATATACAGCAGCAGCCCCAGTAGTAGTATACAGAAGCCCCAGTGGTAGTATACAGCAGCCCCAGTAGTAGTATACAGCAGCCCCAGTAGTAGTATACAGCAGCCCCAGTAGTAGTATACAGCAGCCCCAGTAGTAGTATACAGAAGCCCCAGTGGTAGTATACAGCAGCCCCAGTAGTAGTATACAGAAGCCCCAGTGGTAGTATACAGCAGCCCCAGGGGGTATATACACAGCAGCCCCAGTAGTAGTATACAGAAGCCCCAGTGGTAGTATACGGCAGCCCCAGTAGTAGTATACAGAAGCCCCAGTAGTAGTATACAGCAGCCCCAGGGGGTATATACAGCAGCAGCCCCAGGGGGTATATACAGCAGCAGCCCTAGGGGGTATATACAGCAGCAGCTCCAGAGGTATACAGACCCCCCCATAGGTAGTATACAGGGGCCCCAGCTGTATACAGCAGCCCCAGCTGTATACAGCCCCCCCGTGGTATCCAGGGCCCCAGCTGTATACAGCCCCCCCGTGGTAACCAGGGCCCCCCTTGCTGCACCTGTAAAGGAAGAAGTCAGTATACTTATCGCTGCTGCCGCCGCCGCCGCTCCGCTTCTCGGTCACCGCGCTGCTCCGGGTCTTCACGCTTCCTGTTCCTTCTCCGGCGCTCGAACAATGACGTCATTTCCTGAGCGCCGGAGAAGGAACAGGAAGCGTGAAGACCAGGAGCAGCGCGGTGACCGAGAAGCGGAGCGGCGAAGGCGGCGGCGGCAGCAGCAGCGATAAGTATACTGACTTCTTCCTTTACAGGTGCAGCAAGGGGGCCCTGGTTACCACGGGGGGGCTGTATATACGGGGGGCCCTGGTTACCACGGGGGGGCTGTATATACGGGGGGCCCTGGATACCACGGGGGGGCTGTATGGAAAGGGGGCGCCATACTGTGAGGGATGGGGGGGCTGTATACCCCGTGCTGGGGGGCTGTAAGGCGATATGCACTGCTCCCCCCGCGGATGGGCGGGGGATGCAGTGCATATCATGAATAAGTTATGAGCGGCTCCACGTCACGAGCCGCTCATATTGCAGCCTTCCCCCCACCTCCTCCAGCCTCCTCCTGCCTCCTCCTGCTCCCGGACACAGCCCCCACGTATATGACTCGTGTATAAGCCGAGGGGGGGACTTTTCAGCCCAATTTTTGGGCTGAAAAAGTCGGCTTATACACGAGTATATACGGTATATTCTTTTATTATAATGATGAATTAAGAGAATTGAAGAAATATATTTCTTACACATGTAGAGAAAATACCGGGCACTGCTTCAATTTTCTGGGACAGCAGGTTCTGCTGTGATCACCACTATATACCCTTTATGCTGCTGGGGAGCATGCCATATAAGAATAAATACAAGTCAACTGAAGAAAAAAGCAGGCTGCACTCACCATTTGAGCAGCGATGTATCCTTTATTTCAAAGTGTCAATGGACATAGTTTATCCGTGACAAAGTACGGGGAGAGGGAGTGGAGGAAGAAGGACGACGGCAAGCCGTTTCACTATGACTACCGCTTCAATGGGTCCCGCTGCTCAAATCGTGAGTGCCACCTGCTTTTTTCTTCACTTGAAAAATATATTTCTTAGATAGACTGATAAAACATAATAATAAATCTATGAAAAAATAAAAAAATATACAACACTGCCCAGCGTTTATATGGTATCCAAATATCACCAACTGTTCATACTATATAGTCAGTTACTTCAGCAAATAGCTTTTAAGTTTCAGCTGACATTTTAAGCTGTTTGACCCTTTCACTTAACTTTGGCCATTTTGCATATGCAGAGAAGTTTAGAAGGTCACAATTCACAAGCTGCATCATACATATTCATAGCAGAGAAGATCTAGAATTTCTGACTGTGAAATGCCAACATTCTTTACCTCTGTACTAAAATTGCAACACAAACTGAATCAGGCATAGTAAATTTAGGCAAATCTAAATGAAAATCTGCATCCTCTTCAATATGCAGAACTTTCAGAAAAAGTACTTCATTTTTTTCTCATAAGTTGTATGCATAGTCAACAAGTTTGCATGGATATGCCAAAAAATCTTGTGAGGGAACGTAATGGATTCTTCAAACCTCAATGTATATTACATTCTGCATAAGTCATTAGATTTCTTGTGCTTCAATGATTCCACACTGGGATTTTGATAGAAGAAACCTTATAGTCATCTCGACTAAACTGTATTTGTAATTAGCTGTCACACTGTTCAATTTTTTAATGAGTAGTGGATATTATATTTAGCTGATGAAAAATAAAATTTTATATTTTTTAGTAGAGTTAATAATAAATAAGTTATGGAACAATTAAATTATTCTGCTGAATAACCAGACCATGAGCATTAGCTGAGGCAAATTAATATAATACTTACGTAAATAAAACAATTTGGAATGTAATAAAATCATTTACTGTACATTACTTGATTCACAATCATTTATACAGTAGTGCACAAAAGTTTTAGGCAGATGTGGAAAAAATGCTGTAAAGTAAGAAGCATTAAAAATACAAGTGTTAATAGTTTATTTTTAGCAATTAACAGAATACAAAGTGGATTAAAACAAAAGTAAAATCTAAATGATATGAATATTTGGTGTTTCTTTGCAAGTTTGTGGCTGCATTTCAGCAAATAGAGTTGGGGGTCTGGTCAGGATTTAAGATGTTTTCAATACTGAGAAATAGAGAGATAGGCTAGGATCACACTTGCGCTGTGACCCTAGCATGATGCAAGCGCTAAAAACGTAGAAATTTTTCCCCTCATCACATAGCGTTAATGCTATGCGCTGCCAGACAACGGAGCCCATTAAAACCCGCTGTTTACCTTGCCAAACAGCCACACACAAAGCTCCAGGAAGTGCGCTTTACTACAGCGCACAGGAAACGTGTCCTGAAGCGTTTTCCTGTGCGCTGTTGTAAAGTGCACTTCCTGGAGGTTTGTGTGTAGCTGGTTGGCAAGGTACACGTCGGGTTACTATGGACTCCATTGTCTGGTAGCGCATAGCGTTAACGCTAGCGCTGCGGGGGAAATTTCTAAGTTTTTATCACTTGCGTCAAAAATAGTGAAACTACTCACCTATTTAGGTTGTGAGACATCACAATCACCTTTTTCGCCTGTGAACTCTCAAGATGTCGAGCTTATCTCGGTCTGCAGGAGTCTTCCCTCGTATTGTAATCCAAGTTAATATATTAAAATAAAAGGGACTTGTGACCAAGTTCCTGCTGCAAAAAATCGACGAATCCAATAGAGTTAGAATTTATATGGTGGTTTTATTTCTACGCATTTCAAGGTATAAACCCCTTCATCTGGAATACCACACAATAGGATGAACACCTTTAGGTGTTGACTTTGATGTGGTTCAGTGTCCAGGATTAAGTCTGGTTCCTTACATCAGGCCGAACCTAGCGAACCTGAGCATCCATTTTTCTGGTCATCTCTAATCATTGTTCCTCTTTGTAGATAATTTTTTATGCCCCACTAATATTTTAATGAAGTCCTAATAAAAAATTGTATACTTTTAGCTCTCTTTTCTGTATTGAAAAACTTTCTAATATAATCTAATCTGCCCATGGGTAAGTAGCAGTTAACTGATGGTAACCTACAGGCCATTTAATAGCAAAAAAGAGAGAATATTCATGCTTTTTTAAGATTAAAAAAGCTGTCCAAAATGTATCCTTGTTAACTTTTTGTGACTCGGCACAATATTCTGTCCTTGTCTCTTAAGGTATCGTTGCACGCAGCGATATGGCTTCCATAACGCTGGCGATTTGACGTGAGCGCGCATGTTGCGGGCACTTTTTTTCACATCGTCGTGGATCTGTCACATGTAGCGATTTCGCGTGCCATCTCTGCCAATCCTGTGTTCCAGAAATCGCCTGGCGCAGACCGGAAGCAAGTTCCCTTTCCCACATGGCCGCGTCACACACCACCACCTCATCATCGATGTGGTCGGAGAGTGTGAGTACGCCAAGGAGCCAGGCATGACAGAGTGTGTCTCACCGTGCCCCCACCACTCCGATTGCCCACCACAACTGCGTTACCATTGGTCAGCCAATGGGAATACAGGAGCTGTCACCAATTGCGGCATACGGGGTGCGCCAAACAGAATGCTCAGGCACGCCTCTGGAATTGCTTCCAGATGGTCTGAGCTCGCTTTATACATCACTATCGCCCTGTCAAATGCCGTGATGCGCAGAAATCGCCTGGTGGATATCGCCTGATTTCACTGCAGAGCAGGGCGATCAGGCGACGCTCCACCGGCGATTTCTCACTGTAAAATCGCCACCGTGCACAGGCAATGTGGTTTCCACATCGCCAAATTCCGCAATTGCCAACGAAATGGCCGGCGATATTGCCGCGTGTGACGGTACCTTTAATCCTTCAGAATGACTGAATTTTCATGTATGCAAACTAATAAATAACTTGCCTAGGCCTCTGGCCTTTGCCATAACCTACTATTTGACCATGCATTTTAGACATGATGCACACAGGGTCACATTGTTCTATTTTGTTGCCGTGTACAAATGAAACAATGTGTCCATGATTTCACTGCAACCAGCAAATTGCCAGTGAAATTGCCTAGCAATATTGCCGCGTGTGACGGTACCTTATGTGTTTTATTAACTTTGAATAATACTTTCTGAGTGTAAAATGGGAACTGAGAATTAGAGTTTTACTCCTGATTGGGAACTGAGAATCAGGGTTTTACTCCTCATGTGATCACTCTGTTCATTAATGTGACATAATAATAAGAAATGACACTGGAAAATTATGATGTCGTAGCTGTAGAAATGGCACAAAATACCACATCATCAAAAGAATTAGCTATTACTGACCTGAATGAAATTCTGTTGATCCTGAAGTCCTTGAAGAAGGATGACTTCTCAAGATTACTGTTTAATATTGACTCACCACCTGTTGCAAATGTGTCCAATAGCATTGAAAAGAATTCATCTGTTTCATTTTTGAAAGACATAAAAAGACATAAAAAAAATTACAAAAACCAAGAAAATTTGGAAAACACAGTCACTACGGCGCTTAGTCCTTCCACCGTTGGCTGATGATGAACTTTTTATAAAATTGTCTTTACCACAACCAGTCCTGTGGTTTATTGGTCCATATTTAAATTAAATGTTCATGAAGGCTCAAAAGTTCATACAGTAAGTCCTGTAGGCACGATATGCTTGGTGGTTGCATATTTACATGGTTGCTTAAAAACATAACGTTTACATTTCTTTAAACTGGTTTAAATTGTTCACTTAACTTTATTAACATTCCCTATAATGGGCTGGGATCTGACCCAGGTTACTGCGAGTGGATCTGCGCAGTACTGGTATTTCTGATGGTCTCTTCTGGTCTCTAGTGTCTACCACTGGCGTTGTGTGTGCACTATACACTGTTCTACGTGTAGACCTGCGTAGCACGGGTATACCAGAGTGTCGTCTTAGACTCACCATGGGACTGACAGATTCACCGCTAGCAGGGGGTTGACTCTCTTGTTCTACTGCAGCTGGTGGTTGTTCAGGTGGTTCTTGAGTCTCAATTGGTTCAGGTATGACAACTTTGAGAAAGGTTAACAAAGGGACTACTATTGCTTCATTTTTCTGAGTCCACGTTTTGGGGAAGTCTCCAACGACGGTATGAATCGTTTCTTCCTTTTGTTCTTGGGGTTGAGGTATATCTGGAACTTCTCTGTGTCTTATCTGCTCAGGGAATATCTTTAGATGATCTCTTGAAACTGATGCTGAGGTTTGTCCTCTGTCTTTACTAATTAAGCAGACTTTGGTATTGTCAAAATTTGAAGGCAATACTGTATATGGCTCTGCTTCCCACTGGTCATCCAGTTTGTTCGTCTTTTCCGCTTGAGGACTTGTTCCCCTGGTGTTAAGGGAACTGCAGGTGTGTGTTCATTGTAGGCCTTCTCTTGCCTTTCTCTTGCTTGAGACAGGTTTCTCTCAATGCACTCTTGCACTTGGTGGTACCTCTGTTGACGTTCTGCATCCCAATCTGCTTCTGGTGGGTTTGTCTCAGGTTTCAGAACTTCCATGTCTAAGTCTATGGGCAGCTTGCTAGGTCTTTATCTCATCAGGTAGGCAGGAGTACAGTTGGTGGAGTTCACAGGAATATTATTGTATAAGTCCCCTAAATCTGGCAACTTTTCTGGCCACATATTTCTTTCTTAAAGTGGCAGTGTCTTCAACAGGTCTATCATCACCTGGTTCATCTTTTCACACATGCCATTGGTCTGTGGATGATACGGCGTCGTTCTAATTTTCTTGGAGCAATGCAAGTTACAAAACTCCTGGAACAACTCTGTCTCGAATGCTGGACCTTGATCCATTAGTACCTGTTCAGGATAGCCATGGGACTTGAAAGGCTTTAGCCGCTGTCCTTGCTGTTAAGTCTTTTACTGGCAGGCAATACTACCAAGAAACAGGAATAGTGATTTACAATGGCTTGGGGTCAGTTTCACATGGTCCAAGGCTACAAGTTCAAGTGGTTACCTGGTGACAATAGGCTGTAGAGGAGCTCTCTGGCTGTCAAGGCCCTTCCTCTGGAGGTTGAACTGGCAGCAGTCTCTGTACCAGTTCTCGATGGCCTTCCTCATGCACACCCTGTAGAAGCATTTACGTAACAGAACCTCCAGCTTCTTCCACCTGAAATGCTCTGTCCATCGTGATAAGTCTCCAGAACCATCTGGACATCTCTCTTCGGGACCTCAATTTGCCACACCAATTCATGGGTTTGTGCGTTGATGTGTCACCAGCACAGCTTACCCGCATAGATTAATAACTTGCTCTTCTCTTTCCACAGCTGTTGCGCCTCTGGGCGGGGCATCTGGCCAAACGCATGCATCAGCTTGCTTCAACAACTCTTTGACTAGGCAGATGGCTGGGTCACTGTCTTGTGTCTCTGCCCAACCGTGGTGGAGTAACGGATTGAACGTGGCGTCTTGCGTGACAGGCCGCTAGTTTCTCACCACATGGGAATACTGGGACACACTACTGCAGTGAAAAGCCGATAGCTCTTTCTCTTCCAACTCCTCAGGGTCTTCTCCCGCATCTGGCAAGTGGAGCATTCTCAACAGCGCATCAGTGTTGGCATTCTTATGGCATGCCCGGTACTTGATGGTGAAGTTGTAATTGGACAGCCGGTCCATCCATCACTGTTCCAGTGCACCTAACGTCACAGTTTCTAGATGCGTCAGTGGATTATTGTCCATGTAGATGGTAAACTTTGCTGAAGCCAGGTAATGTTTGAAGTGTTTTGTTACAGCCCAGACTATAGCAAGTAACTCTAGCTTGAATGAGCTATAGTTGTCAGGGTTCCTTTCTGTAGGACAGTGCTTCCTGATGGCATAGGCAATCACTCACTCCTTGCCTCTCTGCACCTGGGATAACACGGCTCCCAGTTACAATTTACTCGCATCTGTGTAGAGCACAAACGGTTGGCCATAGCCGGGATCTCATCCCGTGCAAAGGCCCATTTCAACTGCTTGAAGGAGTCTTCCACTCTGCTGTCCCATTCAAACAGAAACAGAGGACCCGTGTTCTTCGCCATCTTGGACTGGCCTATTAGGAAGTCTTGCAAAGGCACTGCTATCTTTGTGAAGCCCTTGATAAACCTCCGGTAGTACCCTACCAGCCCCAGTGCTGTCGTATTTCTTTGATAGTGGTGGGCCTTGGCCAGTCTCTGATTATGGTGACTTTGTCAGGGTCTGGTGCCACATCTTCAGCGCTGATCACGTGTCCTAAGTACTGTACCTTGGGCTTCAGTAAGCGGCACTTGAATGGCATTAGTTCATGCCAAACTAGGACAATGCCTCAAATACCTCATCCAGGTGCTTCAAATGATCTTCGAACGTCTTCGAGTAGTCTATGATGTCATCAAGGTACAGTAAAACAGCCTCAAAGTTTCTGTGCCCCAGGTAACACTCCATCAACCTCTGGAACATTCCTGGTGCATTACAGAGACCAAACAGCATGCAGTTAAACTCACAGAGGCCCATCGGTGTCATGAACGCGATCTTCTCTCTGTCCGCCTCTGCCACAGGAACCTGCCAGTACCCACTGGTGAGATCTAAAGTGGAAAAATAGTTAGCAGTTCTCAGTGCAGCTAATGACTCTTCAATTCTGGGTAATGGGTAAGCATCCTTATGTATAATGCGGTTAATCTGCCTGTAGTCAACACACATTCTCATTGTACCACCTTTTTTCTTTACCAGGACTAGTGGAGCTGCCCAGGTGCAACAACTATCTCTGATCACCCCAGCCTTCTTCATTTCCCGTAACACTTCTTTGGCACATTGATAGTGAGCTGGCGGTACAGGTTGGTACCTCTCTTTCATGGGCGGATGTTCTCCAGTGGGAATGTGATGTTGTACCCCTTTTAGCTGCCCAAAGTCTAAAGGATGTTTACTAAAGACCCGTTTTTATTCTTGAACTACCCGGTAAACTCCATGCTTTTGGTGCGTAGGGTTGGAGTCAGTGCCTACGTGTAGATTCTGATACCAGTCTTCCAGCAGCCACTTAGAGCTGTTGTCCTCCATCTGGTCGGACGGATTCAAAAGTTCCACTGCAGTGATGACATTGTTATTGACAGTGAACAGCTTAGCAATGGAGGCAGTTTGACCTTCTCTTCTCCACAGTTCAAGACACCTACAGGTACCCTCCCCTTACGGACATCAACTGCCCCCTGACTGTTAGGACAGTGGGCCTACTGTCTGAGTACACAGGCTCTACCAGGGTCTGGTAGTCTTGACCCCGAAGGCCTATTGCTGCCCTACATCAGATTAACATTTCACTTTTCGGGGGTATTGCAATCGGGACCGAGTCACTTACTCTCACACTGCCGACTTCTCCACCAGATAGCTCCACTTGCTGCTGCTGCTGCTTCAGGGCCTTTATCTCTTTCTGCAGGACTCTCTACTGCCTGAGGTTGGCAGTTCCGGCAACCTGTTGTAATAAAACAATAATATCCCGTAGACAATTCTCAATCACACTAGTGCCTAGAGTAATCATTGGGTTGCATTCTCGTCGGTCTACATCAACAATTATCATTCCCTGGACGGTTAGTTCTGCACGTCCCACTTTAATGGTTACTTCTTTGAACCCCGCTTGTGGTAAGGTCTGTCCATTATTAGCATATATTATAAAGCTATCATCTGGGCGACTGGTGATGTCAGAGTCAGCCCAGTACCGTTTATAAAGGATATATGGCATCATTGTCACCTGCTAGCCGGTGTCCAGTAAAGTGTTAATGGGGATGCCATCCAGCACCATAGGCAGGACCGGCTGTCCTCCCATATACCTGATACGCCTGTTCTGTTTGCCAGGTGGTCTCATTCCGGGGGGGTGGCCCTCTGCCCCAGGGGTTGCTTGTTTAAAGTACAAAACGTTGCAATGTGGCCCGCCTCATCGCAGCGGCGGCAAATGGGCTGTCCTCTAGCATAGTAGCAGTCACTGGCTCATCCTTTGGTCAGTTGATACCTCCTCTGGTGTAGCCATGGGACATCATCAGGACTGGAGGCCAACTGTATCTTCTCTGTTGACTTGGGCCTCTGCATGGACTGTACAGCTTTGGCTAGCTCAGCCATACCCTTGGTTAGCTTCTGCACCTGCAACTGTAAGGCCTCAGGAGTAATAGTTTCTGGAGTCTGTGCACTGGCCCCCACCGTGGCCAGGGAAGAGGGCGCCACCTCCAAGTGGTAAGTTAGAGCCAGTTGCTAGGAGGGTGCTGTGCTACTCGCAGTTGGTTCTCACGGCACACGAATGGCCCAGTCTTTAAATTGCACAAAGTCCAGGTCGGGGTTCTGCAGGGCCAACATATGAAGCTGTGTCCGGTGGGCATGAGATCAGAGCCCCTCAATAAACCTGGACAGCCTGCTTTCATCTCGTGCACTGTTAGGGTCTACTTGCTTCATGGCCCTCAGCGTCTCTTGGAGATTTAAGAAATCCAAAAGGTTAGTGCTTGTGTGATACAGGCTCCTTCCAAGATGCTCCTTTATTCCCTATGCATTTTAGTGCAGTCCCTGCACTTTCCTCAGGGGTACAATCAGGAAGGTGCAGGCAATGCAACAAAACGCGTAGGGAATAAAGGAGCATCTTGGAAGAAGCCTTGTCTCATGTGTCTTTCATCCTGATGGCAGCGCGGATCATACAAGCACTAACCCTTTTGATTTCTGGATACGACACCACATTTTACATGTGGAATTGCAGATCCAGCGGCAAATGTCCATGCGAGTATACTGCTTGTGGGTCATCACAACCCAACCAGGTGAGCCCATTTACTCACTGGGAATCATCTTATCTAAACGATAGGACCCATTTGTGCCTTTTGTGTCCCCTCTTTTAATGCAGATTCTTGGAGATTTAAGGCATAGTCCCCTATACTGTCCTGCACCTGTTGTTTGCACCCATAAAACCTTATTTTAATCGCCGTTGCAACGCAGGTGTCAAAGGCTTTTTTCCACCTGGCAAAGATCTGTATAACAGTTCTTTTGTCAGTGTCCAGACAGGACTTCACTTCTCTTTGGCCCGCACCCATCAACTGTCCTATTAACATGGTCAGTTTGTGATCCTTTGTCATGGAATACATTCCAAACAAACTTTTCAGTCTCTCCTTGAAGGCGTTCAGGGTGTCTGAATCACCTGAATTCTGCGGTAGCCATGTATCTCCTGGAATATAAGGCATTAAGAACTGCATGACTGGTGCTGCTGCCAGTACTACAGCTGTATGGCTGCAGCTGCAACTGGGGGTTCAGCTGGGATGGCGTTAATGCTAGGGCCACGGCATTGGCTTGGCCTGCGGCCTCGGCTTGGGCTGCAGCCGGGTCCACCGCAGGTTCTTTAACTCCGGATCAGACATCTTTCTCCCCGCTAGTGATCCTCAGCCAGGTTCTCCCTCTCTGCCTGTTGATCAGTCTACCCCTTTGCAGGCGGGGAGTTGAGGGTGCCAGGGTTTCTGGATCAGGGCCTCCTGCGTCCCGCCGGCTGTCATCAGATCGCGGGGCAGAGTTTCTCTTTGCCCCCTTTCTAAGGTTCCGCCCATGAAGGCACATCCCTTCAGATTCCCGCGCGCCATGTGGGCAGTAATGGCAACAATTCACAGTTTAATAGAGTAAACGGCACCCAGTACAAGTTGCCAACGGGCATGACATCCTGTTTGTGACACCAAAAATCCTGATGCTCCCCAGGGCTGTAGTGTACTTGGAACCGGGCTTTGCAACTTCTGGGGGAGTCACAGGGGTCGAGATCTGGCTCCATGACCCTGGGCATCAGATAAAAGTTTGGAGATGGTGGTTGTGATGCGACCCATTGTGTTTGGCCATTGGGGTTGACGCAGTGGTACGGGACTCCTGGGGGTGATGGGATTGTAGCTATGGTGATATCACTCCCCACGGGTTGAGTGGTTCCCCAGGGTAACTGTAAAACTCTATGGTGGTGGTAGGCCATTGGGGTGAAGGGCTGAGGGCGCGGAAGAACCGGCAGACACACAGTACATAGTCTCCTTTACCTTCACTGGTAGTTGCAGGTACAAACCAGGGTACTGCCCACAGGTGATGTTATGAATCTGGGTGGCCTGGAAGCAAGTCGGGTATCTCCTCACCCAGTGAGTTCAGAAGCCTCCCTGCTGCACGTCTCTTTGCTGGTCCTGGCTGCCTGTAGCTAAACTGCAACCGTCTCTCTCTGCTGTTAAGTCTCTCACCAGTATGGCAGGCAGCGTGAGCCCTTCCTGGGAACCACTCCTCTGGCTACTGTCCCTGAGATTTTTTGTTATGCTGCTGTGCCTCCTGGCACTTTGCTGTGACTGAGAGACTTGGAATCTCCTGCCCTTTGGTTTTGGCTGCTGGGCCTGGAATACCCTCACAACCTTGGACTCCGGTGTCCGTTTCTGACGCTCTGTGCTGGCATGAGCCCGATCACAGACTCCACTCCCCAGGCATGCTTCTCACCTTCCTCAGACCCACGTCCCTCACGCTTGCTGTTCCTCACTCTTGCCTCTACCCGGGATGAGCTTAGCTCTGCTTCAGTCCACAGGTCATCTTCACAGTCCTCCCCCAGGAACTGAACTCACTAACCCCGCCCCCAGGCCAGAAATTTATTGGGGAGCTCCCCTGAACTCAGGTTTCAGAGCTCCTTCTTCTGGTCTGGAGTCAGGCAAAGTGTTGCATGCTGTGGACTTACCTGGTGTGGATATCCCTTCTTGCTTCCAAGTATGCCATCACCCCCGAGGGAGGCAATGCCACTGTGGCCACTGGACTCTGGGGTGCCAAACACCCACCCTCTGAACACCTCCAACACCAAGCCTACTCCTCTTTACAACAACCTTCTTCCTTTCCCCTTTCCACCATGACCTAGGGTTTTCCCACTCATCTTTTATGCACACAGACTTGAAAAGCACTTCTTTGAGGCCAAACTAAGCCTTTTTAGGGAAACTAAAGGATCTGAGATTACCATATATACACAAGTATAAGCCGAGTTTTTCAGCACACGTTTTGTGCTGATAAGTGCCCCCCTTGGCTTATATTCAAGTCAGTGTCAGTGGGGGTGGGTGGGGCGGTGACCGTGGGCTGGAAAAGATGGGAGGATGCTGCAAAAGGGAGCAGGAGATACATGCCACCACTCATTAGTGTAATCTAATATGCATTGCTTCCCCCGGTCCATCGGGGAAAGCGGCACATATGACATTACACTAAGTATACTTATCCACCCATCACAGTATATGACCCACCTTCTGCCACACACAGTAAAATAATAAACCATTTAACTTACCCTCCGTCACTATCCTGCAGCACGATCTCTCCTCCAGTCTTCCTGCTTGTCGGCATCATGTGACCGCTGCAGCAGTGACATCATCACTACGCGCTGCTCACACAGCAGGACAATGCTTTGGATGCTCTGGACAAGCAGGAAACCCATAGGAGAGATGTTGCTGCAGGACAATGATAGAGGGTAATTTAAATGGTTTGTTATTTTACTGTGTGCGGCAGCAGGGGGGCCATATACAGTGATGGGTCCAAGTACAGCGATGGGGGCATGTACCAGCATTGGCAGCCACATACTGTGATGGGGGCCATATACAGTGATGGGGGGCAGGTACCAGCAAATGGGGGCCATATACAGTGATGGGCTATTTACAGTGATTACAGGCTACATACAGTGAAGAGGGGCTATTTACCAGTGAAGAGGGGCTATATACCAGTGATAAGGGGCTATATACCAGTGATAAAGGGGCTATATACAGTGATGGGGGAGTTATATACCAGGATTGGTGGCTGCTGCATTTCCCACCCTAGACTTATAAACGTGTCAATATGTTTTCCCAGTTTTTAGAGGTAAAATTAGGGGCCTTGGTTTATAATCGGGTCAGCTTATACTCGAGTAACAGGTTCCAGGCCAAACAGAGAGTTTTTAGGGGAAAATGAAGGATTTGAGATTCACAGGTTACAGGCCAAACAGAGACTTTTAGAGGGAAATTGAAGGATTTAACATTCACAGGTTACAGGCCAAAGAGAGACTTTTAAGGGGAAACTTAAGGATTCGAGATTCACAGGTTACAGGTAAAAAAATACCTTTTTAGGGAAAACTGAAGGATTACAGAATTATAGGTTACAGGCCAAACCTAGCCTTTTAGGGGAAACTAAAGGATTTGAAATTCACTGGTTACAGGCCAAACAGATTCTTTTTAGGGGAAACTGAAGGAATTCAGAATCACAGGTTACATGGAAAACATAGCCTTTTTAGGGGAAACTGAAGGATTTGAGATGAACAGGTTACAAGTAAAACAGAGCCTTTTTAGGGGAAACTGAAGGACTTGAGATTCACAGTATTATGTATTGACTGCCTTGTACTATGGAAGTGCTGCTGCTGTGATTTCAATGAAGTCTTTCATTAGGGTCTGTTCATACCGTGTCAACCCAGCTTCTCAGCTGCATAGGTCCATGTGGATAAGCGCATGAGTGCTGCTGTGTCTGCCGTGTTAGTCAGGCCTGCTCCTATGTGTCCATCGGTGGTGGTTAATCATAGTAGTATGGAAGTGCTGCTGCTGTGATTTAAATGAAGCCTTTTTTTCCCTGCTCAGTGTGGAGAGAGGAAGCTCATGAGCAAAAGCTGAGAGTGCAGGTATGTTTGATGAATATAACTCATGCTTAGGTCAGCTGAGGGATGTGCCTGGGCTGGTTACTCCCCACCCCTCAGCCATAAATGGGTCAGATCACATCCACCTGTTGTTGCTGATTCAATTCACTTCTGGACTGTGACCTGGTTTGAGCAGACGCTGATCTGAAGCTGCTGTGTTTTTTTACTTGGAAGTTGCTGGGCTCCGTGGTCTGTGGGTGGAGGTAGGGGCTTATGCCTAGGGCTTCTCAGGAGCTTTAGGGACTTAGACTGGTGGCTCGGATCTCCTCACCTTCAAAGGTACCTCCGAGTACAGGGCGAGTCAGGGACCCCAGTGTCAGGACCAGAGTAAGCTCCCCTGACTCCCTATGCCCAGCTCCATCCTACTTCTGGGAACCCCACTCCCCCGCGTGACATAATCAGCAACCCACTATTTTTTCCCCGAAGCCGCTATGTCACAAGTTTTTGCACACCTGGTGGAGGAACTCTCTCAGGAGGTGTCTTCCTTGTGAAACCAGGTGGTGCATCAGCTTCAAGAAGTGGTTGGGTATCTGGCTTCAGTTCAGACGCTGGCTGTTCCAGAAGCCAATGTCTCCGTTCCTGACTGATTTTCAGAAGGGAGATATACATTTTTTATGTTTAGAGAAGCCTGCAAATTATATTTTAAGCTGCGTCCTCGTTCTTCAGGGAGCAAGGAACAACGTGTGGGGATTATACTCTCCCTTCTTAAGGGAGATCCCCAGGCCTGGGCCTTCTCTTTGCTGACCGATTCTCCTTCCATGAGTTATTTGCAGCGCTTGCCCTGGTGTATGGTCACCCTGATGCCGTCACCCTTGCTGCTTCTAAATTACGTAAGCTCAGGCAGGGAGCACGATCGGCCGAGGAGTATTGCTTTAAGTTCAGGAGGTGGGCCACTGACACTCAATGGAACAACCCTGCCCTAAGGAGTCAGTTCTGTCTAGGGTTGTCAGATCGGTTACAAGACACCATGACTCAGTACGCTGCTCCGGAGACACTGGAAGCTGCAATGGCGCTTGCTATCAGGTTGAACAGACGCCTTAGAGAGAGATCGGATCTGACCCTGGTCCCGGTGACCATCCCTGCTGTGGAGGTTACACGTGTGGATTCTGATGTTCCTAAGCAGTTGGGGACTGCGGAGTCTTGTACTAACCCATCTGCAGGTCATCAGGTTGGGCGGTCTTGTTTCTTTTGCGGTCAACCTGATCACTTCATTAGGGTCTGTCCATACTGTGTTAACCCCGCTTCTCTGCTGCAGACGTCCCATGTGGATAAGCGCGTGAGTGCTCCTGTGTCTGCCGTGTTGGTCAGGCCTGCACCTATGTCTCTATTGGTGGTGGTTAATCACCCACCAAAGGATAGTAGTGGAACCCTGCCTGCACTTCAGATTGACACCAAACTCAGGTGTTATCTGAAGAAGCGTGTTAGGAGGAAGGCGGTAACCCCCACTAAGCCCTTGGTGAGGAAGGTCTCCGAGATGAAACCGGGAACCATTTCTGCCATTTGTCCTCCTGAGAGTGAACCTTCGGTCTGTGACTGCGCGCATGACAATAAACGGTCAGGTCCAGACCTGAGTGTGAATGACTATGTGTGGGTGCTGTCAAAGCAAGTAAGGTGGAAGTGTGTGGCTGGAGCTCCTACTACGGGAGTTATTGGTCCGTTCAGGATAGTGGCCATTTTCAACCCCGTACTGTTCCAGTAGGCCATCCCCCCAGTGCTCTGTACCCGTAATATCTTCCATAGGTCATCTCTCAGGAGGTTCTGACCATTGCCGGACTTGTCCGGTTTAGAGTCCGGAGGCCTCTCATAAAAGGGGGGATACTGTTACGAATTGACTGCCTTGAAGTCTGGAAGTGCTGCTGCTGTGATTTAAATGAAGTCTTTCATTAGGGTCTGTTCATACCGTGTTAACCCAGCTTCTCAGCTGCATAGGTCCATGTGGATAAGCGCATGAGTGCTGCTGTGTCTGCCGTGTTAGTCAGGCCTGCTCCTATGTGTCCATCGGTGGTGGTTAATCATAGTAGTATGGAAGTGCTGCTGCTGTGATTTAAATGAAGCCTTTTTTTCCCTGCTCAGTGTGGAGAGAGGAAGCTCATGAGCAGGAGCTGAGAGTGCAGGTGTGTGATGAATATGACTCATGCTTAGGTGAACTGAGGGGCGTGCCTGGGCTGGTTGCTCCCCGCCCCCTCAGCCATAAATGGGTGAGATCACATCCACCTTTTGTTGCTGATTCAGTTCACTTCTGGACTGTGACCTCGTGTGAGCAGACGCTGATCTGAAGCTGCTGTTTTTTCCCTTGGAAGTTGCTGGGCTCCATGGTCCATGGGTGGAGGTAGGGGCTTATGCCTAGGGATTCTCAGGAGATTTAGGGACTTAGGCTGGTGGCTCGGACCTCTTCACATTTAGTGGTACCTCTGAATACAGGGCGAGTCAGGGACCATAGTATCAGGGCCAGAGCAAGCTCCCCTGACTCCCTGCGCCCAGCTCCATCCTACTTCTGGGTATCCGCCCTCTCCTCCCCCCTCCCGCATGACACACAGGTTACAAGTAAAAAAAAATGGCTTTTTGGGTGAAACTGAAGGATTACATAATCACAGGTTACAGGTCAAACAGAACCTTTTTAGGGAAAACTGAAGGATTTGAGATACAAGTGTCATACATAGCCTTTTTAGGGTAAACTGAAGGATGTGAGATTCGCAGGTTATGGGTCCAAACAGAACCTTTTTAGGGAAAACTGAAGGATTTGGGATTCACAGGTTACAGGCAAAACTGAGCCTTTTTTAGTGGAAACTGAAGGATTTGAGATTCACAAGTTACAGGCCAAAACATGGCTATTTAGATGAAACTGAAGGATTACATAATAAGTTGTTACAGACCAAACAGAACCTTTTTAGGTGAAACTGAAGGGGTTCAGAATCACAGGTTACAGGGCAAACTTAGGGCCGCTTCACACGCTCAGATATCAGAAACAATATCTTTAGAAAAGTCACGTGAGCGCTATTGTTTCAAGATGTCACACGCATGGATCTCATTAACGATCTCTAATTTGGCATTGCGCCAGCGATGATCCGCAGATCTTAGTGAACAATTTCATAAAGTGGCAGGAATAGGAGAAATCTGAAGGAGATAGTTCATCATAGTGTCACACTGTCTGATGCTGCAGTTTGCTGCTGCGTTAATTGGATGATGAACGATAGATTTGAGCTCAGGACCTCAAATTTGTGATGAACGATCTAACGATTTTTCCTTCAGATATCCGATGTTTACACGCAACTGTGTCGCCCCAGGGTGTGGGGTACTCAGGTATCAGGCGGCAGAAGGGGTTAACTGTGTCACGGGGAATGGCGGCGCGCCTGACCCCGTGTCCTGGGGACTATTCTCTTGAAAAGGGGTATTTACAAGGGACTATGTACAAGTTTATAGTTTGTCGTGATGCCACCTGCAGTACCTGGTGAGATATCACCAGCGCCGCCACAGTCCTCTGGAGGTTGGTGGTAATGCAGCTGAGATGGTTTAGTCCTCCACATGCATGACTGGAACCTCCGGGGCAGCGTAGTAATGAGAAGCAGGTTGTAGTAGAGCTGAGATTGTTTAGGAAGAGGTGAAATAGTCTATGGAGGATGCTGGGAGTAGAAAGGAAGAATGCACACACACAGGAAAGTCTCTTTTACCTTTTTACTGATGACTTGCAGGTAAATATGTCCAGGGCACCGACGGGTGACAGGGTTGCACAGTGGGTTCTCACAGCAAGTGGGTATAAGGCCTCCTCTGCTTTGTGTAGTTTATGAAGCACAGCCTGTTGTAGCCTGACTTGGCTCCACTCTCTTCCTTTGTCTGTCACTCTCTCCTCCTGTGCGGTCTCTGGGATGACTCTCTCTGGACACTGCAGCTGGCCCGCTGTGCCTGGCTCCCTCTCTTGACCCACCTGGGAGACCGGGTAGCTGAAGCTTCCATGGTGCGACGGGGTTTTCTGTGGGCCTATAGTCCACGGATCCCCAATAGTGCGGATCCCCAATATCCGGCGTTTCCTGGGACGAACTCCCTCAAGCTCCTTGCTCCCTTTTCTGCTCTGAGCTCCCTGCCTTCAGTCCAACTTAGGCTTGTGGGATGCTGAAGGGCCACTCTGGGTCACTGGCTCAGGCCTGAACACAGCACCGAACACCAGGACGTACTTGCAGCCTTTCTAGCGTCTGCACACACTCTCACTAGCTCCTCCCCTGGCAGCAGTATTTATAGGTGATCTTGCCTAAGGGCAGCAAATGAAGCTTCCCCTACTGTGCCGGGGTGGAAGATGTTGTATGAAGTAGGTACCTTCTGTGGAATCCCAGCTGTGCATTAGGGAGATCTGTGGTTTCCTGAGTGAGCAGGGTGCCACACAACGATTCAAAAACTATATCGTTTGAACTATCCCAAAAGCGTGACGTTTCAACAATATCGTTTCAGATATCTGAGCGTGTGAAGCGGCCCATAGCCTTTTTATGGTAAACTGAAGGATTTGAGATTCATGGGCTACAGGCAAAAAATGGCTTTTTAGGTGAAACTGAAAGATTACATAAGTACAGGTTACAGGACAAACAGAACCTTTTTAGGTGAAACTGAAAGATTTGAGATTCAAAGGTTAAAGGCCATGGAGAGCCTTTTTAGGGTAAACTGAAGGATGTGAGATTCACAAGTTATGGGTCCAAACAGAGCCTTTTTAGGGAAAACTGAAGGATTTGGGATTCACAGGTTACAGGTCAAACAAAGCCTTTTTAGGGTAAACTGAAGGATTTGAGATTCATAGGTTACAGGCCAAAAAGACTCTTTATAGGGCAACTGATGAATTACAGAATCACAGAGCCTTTTTAGGGGAAACTGAAGGATTTGAGATTCACAGGTTACAGTCCAAAACATGTTTTTTAGATGAAACTGAAGCATTACAAAATCAAAAGTTACAGACCAAACTGAATTTTTTTTAGAGGAATCTGAAGGAGTTTAGAATCACAGGTTACAGGCCAAACAGAGCCTTTCTAGGGGAACCTGAAAAGATTTGAGATTCACATGTTACAGGCAAATAATTACTTTTTAGGGGAAACTGAAGGATTACAGAAACACAGGTTGAAGGTCAAAAAGAGCTTTTTAAGGGGAAACTGAAGGATTTGACATTTGCAGATTACAGGCCAAACAGAGCCTCTTTATGGGAACCAAAAGATTTGAGATTTACAGGTTTCAGGAAACATGAATGCCTTTTCAGGGGCAGCTGTAGGATTGGAAATTCACAGGTTACAGGCAAAACATAGCTTTTTAGGGGAAACTCAAGGATTTGGCAATCTCTTCCTGTATGCAAAAAATGTGGATTTGGCAATGCAAAAAGGTTTAGGAATTACATTTGTTCTCATCACAAAATGCATATGACTGGATGGACACTCTCACCTTCCTAGCTAAAAATCTATGGAGTAGCTAGCTATATAATTATGTAACATGGACGGAGCAGCTCGGAGCAGTACAAAGAAGCAGCAGCACTGTCTCTAACCAGTAACACTCTCAAAATGGTGACCATGGCAAATTACCTTCTCTAATATCTCTAGGGACATGTGACATTGACAGCCAAAGAAAGAAACCAGACATGACACAAGCCCTTGTGGATGTTTAATGTGCCCTGATTGGCTGTAGAACAATGAGACCCACACAGAAAATGCTGGAAAATAAAATGGAGTCTGACGCTGCTATGACCTCTCCACACCTCCCCCCCTCTCGTCAAACATGTCATGCTAACTATCTTTCACTGTCACAAGGTAGGAAAAAGCATTACCTAAATGCAGTATTGCTTTTTTAAATCCGATCACTCACCAAACAAATCTGTGTTTACAGACTTTTTATGAAATTGCTTGGGTATTGGCCATGTTCGTGCTTAATTTGAAATTGGCGAACAAGTTTGAGCAAAGTTCACTCATCATTACCGATGTCACTTTGATTTCGTAGCAATATATTGTGTCTGTAACTTCTCAATGGCAGGAAGTTAGAAATTATATCACATCTAAAGCTGAGCGAACTTTCCCGAACATTTTCGCCAATTGAATATTTGGCTTGAACATTGCAAATTCTGTTTGCGATTGAAAACCTGTGCAATTTACCAACAAAAGTGAACAAAGCACTGATTGTTTAGGGCCAAACTGTATCATCTAACAAAGGTGTTACCTAAAATATAACTTTTAGTAATAATTCTAAAAACATGGACTATGTCTCCTACTATATGCAAAATTCAGTAGATACCTGTAAAGGGGGGGGGGGGGGAGGGGTGTATGGTCTATGCCCCTAATCTCTCCCTATTTTCCCTACCTAGCAACGGACCCCAGGTGTCCCCGTTCCACGACGACTAGCCCTACTCACCTTGCTTAGGACCTGACGAGGCCAAATCACTGTTGACAACGAACCTCCCCAAATTAGAGGTAACATAGTAACATAGTAATATAGTTTTTAAGGTAGAAGGAAGACTTTAAGTCCATCTACTTCAACCCATAGCCTAACGTGCTGATCCAGAGGAAGGCAAATAAAACCCATGTGGCAACACTAAGCTCCACATTGGGGGAAAAAAATTCCTTCCTGACTCCAGATATGGCAATCAGACTAGTTCCCTGGATCAACGCCCTATCAAATAATCTAGTATATATAACTGGTAATATTATAGTTTTCAAGAAAGGCATCCAGGCCCTTCTTAAATGTTAGTAGTGACTCACTCATTACAACATCATGTGGCAGAGAGTTCCATAGTCTCACTGCTCTTACAGTAAAGAATCCGCATCTGTGATTATGATTAAGCCTTCTTTCCTCCAGACGTAGAGGATGCCCCCTTGTCCCAGTCTCAGGCCTAAGAGTAAAAAGATCATTAAAAAGGTCTCTGTACTGTCCCCTCATATATTTATACATTATTATAAGATCACCCCTAAGCCTTCGTTTTTCCAAGCTAAATAACCCCAAGATAAATAACCTGTCTTGGTATTGCAGACCCCTCAGTCCTCTAATGACTTTTGTCGCTCTTCTCTGGACCCGCTCTAGTTCAGCTATGTCTTTCTTATACACCGGAGACCAGAATTGTACACAGTATTCTAAGTGTGATCGCACTAGTGACTTGTATAGAGGTAAAATTATGTTCTACTCATGAGCATCTATGCCTCTTTTAAGGCATCCCATTATTTTATTTGCCTTTGCAGCAGCTGCCTGACACTGGCCACTAAATGTGAGTTTGCCATCTACCCATACACCCAGGTCTTTTTCAGTGACAGTTTTGCCCAGTGTTTTACAATTAAGCAAATAATTATACCTTTTGTTTCCTCTGCCCAAGTGCATGACTTTACATTTATCCCCATTAACGCTGCCATTTATCAGCCCAAGCCTCTAGTTTACATAAATCCTCCTGTAATATAAAATTGTCCTCCTCTATATTGATTACCCTGCAGAGTTTAGTGTCATTTGCAAATATTGAGATTCTACTCTGTATGCCCCCTACAAGGTCATTAATAAATATATTAAAAAGAAGCGGGCCCAACACTGACCCCTGTGGTACCCAACTATCAACTGTGACCCATTCTGAGTGTGTTCCATTAATGACCACCCTTTGTTTCCCATCACTAAGCCAGTTCTTAACCCACTTACACATATTTTCCCCTATCCCCATTGCTCTCATTTTATGTATCAACCTTTTGTGTGGTGCCGTATCAAAAGCTTTTGAAAAGTCCATATACACCACATCCACTGCATTTCTTTGGTCCAGTCCAGAACTTACTTCTTCATAGAAGCTTATCAGATTAGTTTGACAGGAACGATCCCTCGTAAAACCATGTTGACATTGGGTCATGAGGTTATTTTTCTTCAGATACTCCAGTATAGCATCTCTTAGAAAACCCTCTAGGATTTTACCCACAGTAGAGGTTAAGCTTACTGGCCTATAATTTCCAAGTTCAGTTTTAGTCCCCTTTTTGAATATTGGCACCACATTTGCTATACGCCAGTCCTGTGGTACAGACCCTGTTATTATGGAATCTTTAAATATTGAAAATAATGGTCTATCTATGACAGTACTTAATTCCTGCAGCACTCAAGGGTGTATCCCATCTAGGCCTGGGGATTTGTCAATTTTAGTGATTTTTAGACGATGCCGTACTTCCTGCTGGGTTAAGCAGGTGACATTTAATTGAGAGTTTTTGTTATCACTGATCATATTGTTTGTCATGGAATTTTCTTGTGTAAATACTGTTGAAAAAAGTAATTTAGCATATTGGTTTTTTCCTCATCCTCATCCACCTTTTCACCCAGACTATTCTTAAAGGGGCCAACACCATCATTTTTTAGTTTCTTACTATTTATGTAGTTAAACAATATTTTGGGATTATTTTTACTTTCTCTGGCAATGATTCTCTCTGTCTCAAACCTTGCTTCCTTGATTTGCTTTTTACAGATGTTAAAGGTATCAGTAGATCAATGGGCCTATGTTCACAAGACGGCGAGCGGCCAATCAGCGCTAGGAACGGTCGTTTGACATCACAGCAGGTCCTGGCAGGACTGTACATCGCTTGCCCCTACACCAGAGACTGCGAAAAGGCGTCAGAATGGTAAGCATGAATTCTTTATTATTTTTCAAACCTCTGATTTTGTTTAATTTTGATTTCGCAGTGCATATTAATAAACTGCAAAATCAAATGGGGCTGTCACACATGTCACAGAGGGGAGGAGGAACAGAATTTTTCCTTACCCTCTGTGACAGCGGGAGCGGGAAAGTGAATGGAGGTGGGCGCAGCGGGGAGGTATCGGGTGGATACTCTAAATGAACAGCTGATGCCGCAACCTGGCGACGGCGATGCATTGGCGTCGCTATTGCCAGGATACATGCGTCTGGCCGTGGCTACCATCAGCAGATCTGACGGTAGCTGCGGCTCTTCTACTGCCGCACAGAGGTCCGCGGCGAGCCAGCCGGCAGATGACCAGCGTCAGCTTGCAGTGGTAGTACCACAACCGCCATATTGGAACACCTACATTATGGGTATTCCTATATGGTGGCCAGAATTCAAATCCCCGCCAAGCCGTGCTACTTCTCTGATCAGTGAAGCGGCGCGGCTTGTCGGGAAATATGAATCCCGCGCCGCTGATTGGTCGCCGCTCTCAGCGGCAACCAATCAGTGGCGCAGGATTTAAAACCCCTGCCAAGCCATGCTCCACTTCGCTGATTGATCGCCACGGCCAGCAGCGACCAATCAGCTAAGCGGGATTCAAAACCCCTGCCAAGCCATGCTCCGCGGCGACCAATCAGCGAAGAATGTTTTAAAACATGCGCCAAGTGCGCTGATTGGGTGTCACGGCTGGCGGCGACCAATTAGCGAAGAGGAGCACGGCTTGATATATTGGCGCGCAATTTGAACTGCCGCTCATAGAGTGACGCACTTCTCTGCTGTTTACAAGTTATTGAGGAACTAGGCAACAAGATTGTGGCAACAATAATATATGTCATTGATTGTGTCCTGACACTGTAAGAGATGGTCCCCTAGGCAAAGCAAAGAGGCATCAAAGCGGAGCCTGATGCCATTTTGACATTGCAGTACAATGAAGCTACACTGTGCTACACTTTGCGACCGTGTACCTGCAGTATGCAGCCACTGACTGATATTAATGATGGATCCACCACAAGATATGCCAGCTCTGGAGGATGTCATCTCTTCCTCACCAACCCAGGGGCAGTGGGTTTTTCAGCACCAGACCCGGAGCAGCCCGCATACTACACATATGTAACTTGAAGCTCCACCTTACTACCAATATTGGGCCTTGTATGCAGCAAGGTCAGGATCCAGTGCTGGGCTCAGATGCCAGAGGAAGTCATGAGGAGGTCACAGTAAGGAGGTGAGCCGTTCCCCATGCCAACCTATTGACTTGTCTGTACATTTATTTAAGTACAACAAACATTACTGTATGATCCACTCTGTATCCATGCATCAATAAATTATTATATTAGCAAACTCATACAATTTTCTTTAGCAGTTATAAAGTGCAAACAAAACATACATTTTAAAGTGACAACATGCATAGATGACAGCTGACTACTGTGGCTATGTAAAAAGAAAAAACTTCATGGCTTATGGAATGTAACATTAATAAAAGTGACAAAATAATAGTTCAGCACAAAGGCTAAAACTGGCTTTCATGAAGGGAATAGACCAAAAGCAAAATACATTTTATACTAATGTAACTAGTAATAACAATTGTATGGTAGTAATAAAAGCAATAACTTTTCATGACTTAGAGATATGTTTGTGTCTTACCACATTACAGCAAAAAACACTTTGCAATGCATAAATAATAATTAGTCTCTCAGTGCTCCATTTGCCTAACAAGGTACATAAATTGTGAATTAAGATAAATTCAGGCGCATGTATAATGGGTTAGAAATTATCAATTACCCCAAAATAACTAAAACTTTCATATTTACCATTGATTTAACTTACAACTTTTATTATATGAAAAGTTTAGAATGCATAAGGTAATTTTGAGGTTCAAGGAATTCATGATTAAGAAACCCCCATTATGTTTAATTTTTTTATATTATTATCGTGTATTATCTGTGTAATTTCCTACCAGTGTGATCTGTCTATGATACCAAAGATACCAGAATCTGAAGTATCTCTTCTACTCTCTTCTACTATAAGTGTATACAATACTTATGGCAACAAGTGCTCGACTGAAGGGTACAATGTCTAATGAAAGTTGATTTGTTTGTAATTCTGTAAAGATAAAATAATAATAATAATAATAATAATAATAAAGCTTTATTTATATAGCGCCAACATATTCCGCAGCGCTTTACAATGTAGGGTCAGAGTACAGAAAATATAATACAGTAAGTAATTACAGTAGAGAACAAATAAAGTACAATAATTGGATACAAAACAATAGGCATAGAATCAATGTGAAAAAAATACAATAAATAAAGCAAGAAATGAAGGTGACCCTGCTCAGAAGAGCTTACAATCTACAACGGGATAGGGGTTGCACAAGGTGCAGGGGCTTATTGCACTGATAGTCCAGGCATCTTGAGGAAGTGGGGCATAGGGCTAAGCTTACATGAATGGTCATTATACAGTCTGTATAGACCTTTTTGGTTTGGTGGAGTTTGTAGAAGAGTAATGTCCAGAGGGATAGCCCATTTACTGTCTACAGTACAATGGACTTCTATTAGGGAGTATGATAGGCTGCCTTAAAAAGATGCGTTTTTAGGGATCGTCTGAAGCCATGCAAGTTGTGGATAGTCCTGATTTCTTTGGGTAAAGCATTCCAGGGGTTTGGTGCAGCTCTGGAAAAGTCTTGGAGCCGGGAGTGGGAGGATCGGATTAGTGCAGATGTTAGTCGAAGGTCATTTGAGGAACGTAGAGAGCGGGTTGGGTGATAGACAGAGATGAGGGAGGATAGGTATGGGGGTGCTGCATTGTGAAGAGCTTTGTGGGTGAGAATAAGCAATTTGAATTTGATCCTGTAGTATACAGGCAGCCAGTGCAATGACTGGCACAGAGCAGAGGCATCTGAGTAACGATTGACCAGATGGGTGATCCTGGCTGCTGCATTAAGGATGGACTGGAGAGGAGAAAGTCTGGTGAGGGGGAGGCCGCTTAATAGAGAGTTGCAATAGTCAAGGCGGGAATGGATTAGGGCCACGGTGAGGGTTTTTGTTGTTTCCAGGGTGAGAAAGGGGCGGACTCTAGAGATATTCTTCAGGTGTAAGCGACAGGAGCGGACGAGAGATTGCGTGTGGGAGGAGAAGGAGAGATCGGTGTCAAACATAACACCCAGACAGCGAGCCTGCTGTCTAGGCGTTATCGTGGTGCCGCATACTGAGAGAGAGATGTCCGATTTAGGGAGGCTAGTGGATGGGGGGAGCAGAAGAAGTTCAGTTTTGGAAAGGGTTAGTTTCAAATAGAGAGTGGACATGATATTGGAAACTGCAGCTAGACAGTCATTGGTGTTCTTTAATACCGCAGGGGTAAGGTCAGGGGCTGAAGTGTATAGTTGTGTGTCATCAGCATAAAGATGGTACTGAAAGCCAAATCTGCTGATGGTCTGTCCAATCGGGGCCGTGTAGAGAGAGAAGAGGAGAGGGCCAAGGACTGAACCCTGAGGGACCCCAATAGTGAGGGGAAGAGGGGAAGAAGTGGAGCCAGCAAAAGATACACTGAAAGAGCGGTCAGAAAGATAGGAGGAGAGCCAGGAGAGAGCAGTGTCCTTTATGCCAATGGAGTGCAGCATAAAGAGTAGGAGCTGATGGTCGACAGTGTCAAAAGCTGCAGAGAGATCAAGGAGAATAAGCAGAGAGTGGTCACCATTACGTTTTGCTGTCAGAAGGTCATTGGTCACTTTGATGAGGGCAGTTTCTGTAGAGTGAAGGGGGCGGAAACCAGACTGTAATGGATCTAGAAGAGATTGAGCGGAGAGGTAACGAGTGAGGCGGGAATAGACCAGGCGCTCCAGGAGTTTAGAGATGAAGGGGAGATTGGAGACTGGTCTGTAGTTATTTGTGCAGGTTGGGTCGAGAGTGGTTTTCTTTAATAATGGAGTAATGATCGAGTGTTTGAAGGAGGAGGGGAAAATGCCAGAAGAGAGGGAGAGATTGAAGATTTTGGTTAGATGAGTGGTGACGACTGGAGAGAGGGACTGGAGCAGGTGTGAGGGAATGGGGTCAGTAGTGCATGTGGTGGGACGAGAGGAAGAAAGGAGCCTGGAGACTTCTTCTTCTGTGACTGGGTCAAATGTGGAGAGTGAACCGGAGGAGATGTGGGGAAGAATGGGGGTGGCAGCACTTGGAGGCTGAGAGCTGATTTCCTGGCGGATGTTGTCTATTTTCTCCATGAAGTAGGAAGCCAGGTCATCAGCACAGAGGTCAGTGATGGGGGCCTGCACTTTGGGACTGAGGAGAGAGTGAAAGGTGTCAAAGAGTTTTTTTGGATTGTTGGATAGTGAGGAGACCAGGGTGGTGAAGTAGGTCTGTTTGGCAAGGTGAAGGGCAGAGGTGTAGGTTTTTAGCATGAATTTATAGTGGATAAAGTCTCCTGGTGAGCGAGTTTTCCTCCATAGACGTTCAGCACTCCTGGAACATCGCTGGAGGAATCGAGTTTGTGGTGTGAGCCAGGGCTGTTTTGCTCTCTGTTTGGAGGTTCTGCGGTTGAGGGGCGCTACTTGGTCCAGGGAGCTTCTGAGAGAGCTTCTTACAAAGTCTCTTAACTTATTAGCTATGTGTTGGTTATAAGCCATTCTGTGTTGATGATGTAGATATTTTGGATGGTCAGGAGTAATTATGGAGAATGGATGTGGTGCATCATTGCATGGATCCTCAGAGATACCAGGGCATAGGGCATAAGAGTCAAGCAGGATATCTCTTTGTGGAAACACCTCCCTTAGTACTATGATGAAACAGAAAGGCAATAGTCTTCTTGCTGCATACTGGGGGCTAGGTCATTTTGTATGCTACTATTGTCCTTATTTTGCTTCTATTGATCTGTTCCTGTGTGCAAATCCCATGACCTATCACATAATCTTTCAAAAGTTGATCATATGACATGTCACTTAATACTGAGGTTTGAGGGGCCCGTGTCTTCTAAACAGCCCAGGGCCTTGGCTATTCTTAATCCGTACCTCATCCACACTGGGATCAGTTTTGTGCAATGTCCACATCTCCAGGGAATTTGAAATGTTACAGGTTCTTAGAATAGCAAAGAGGTGTTTTAATGGCTTTGGTGTTTGTGTGGCTGCTGCTTCACTGAGAATCATGTCCCTGTGTTTGGTATTTTCCAGAATTCCTTGCCTTTGGCAAGCCTCCCTGAATGTTTCACATACATGCATAAGCTGTGTTCTACTTGGAATGTCCTTTGTTGCCTATAGCAACCAATCTCAAGTTGAGCTGTGATTATTTGCTATAGGCCACCTGATAAATATCCCGGCCAACTCTCAACATGGCCAATGCAGTATCTATTAGCTCACACATACAAACTGTAAATAGGGCTTTTTTTGACGAATGACTGTAAAGTGCAGGGTTAAAATTCCCCCTAAAACATAATCTATGACATTCCCTGAGTCAAAAGGGGTGGCTGTGCAAAATTTTGTGATTGTACTTGCGACTGTGTGGATTCTTTAAGTGGACAGGCATAAAAACATGCATGCACTCAACTTTACATATTAGATGTACATTTGATTCAATAATCTAATCACTTTTCTAATGTACTTCAAGTAAAAGTTCCCTAATGTTTCCTAAGAGTATCATTACACGAGGCCATATCGCCGGCGACGCTCGGACGCGCACGTTTTTGGCGCCCTGCCAGCATCACCGTCGCGTGTGTACACGCGGCGATACCTCCGATGATGTACTGGCAATGTTACAGGCGCCATCGCCGCTGGGATGTCTACAAACCCCAGCGGCAATGCTGTAACATGGGAGCCTATGACTCCCATTGCCTGTAACTTCGCCGATTGGCATGTTACATGGGGTGATGTGTACACATCGCCCCAGAGTGCTTGCCTGGTTTCAGAGCAGTGCTGAGAAACCAGGCGCCCACTCAGATGCAATATTTAGCGCCGACATCACACCTTTACATTAGGCGACGCAGCAACGCTGTTGCCGGCGATAGGCCACGCCCCTGCGTCGCCTATGTAATTGGTGGCGATATGGCCTCATATAACGGTACACTAACTATTTTGACTTCCTGTTTGCTTATTTTTGTTTCTAATGGCATGTTGTTTGAGAAACAGGACATCATTGTGAAATACCCAAATGAAATGTTATCAGGGGCTTCCCCACCTTTAAACAAAGTGTCATCAGTAACATCTATTTAAGCGGCTGGGCTAGTCCATGTTCTACTGAGAATGTGCTGCTAATACATTTTGAGGCATAATCAGTATAGGCTTCCTGCTTTATATTTCTTTGAATGCACAGTGACAGTGAGCTCTCTTGATGGCTCTAAGGGTACGATCGCACCAGGTGACATTGTTGGCAATTTTACAGGCAACACAGGGGCGTGGCCTATCATCAGCTTCATCGGTGGCGAGTCGTTCCATGTAAAGTGGCGATTTTGCGCCGAAAAATCGGCTGAGAGTGGTCACCTGGTTTCAGAGCACTGCTGTGAAACCAGGCAACCACTCTCAGGCGATGTGTATGCATTGCCCCGTGTAACATCGCGAACGGTGATGTTACAGGTGATGGGAGCCATAGGCTCCCATGTTACAGGATCCCTACTGGGGTTTCTAGACACCCCAACAGCGATTTCGCCTGAAACATCACTAAAGCGTCGCCAGAGGTATCGCCGCGTGTAAACATGCAATGGCAACGCTGGCGGGGTGCCAAAAACGTGCGCGCCCCCATGCGTCGCCTGCGATATCTCTGGCGATGTCACCTGGTGTGACTGTACCCTAAGGGTACCATTACACGACGCAATATTGCATGCAATTTCACTGGCAATTTGCTGGTTGCAGACAAATCATGGACACATTGTTCTATTTTGTTGCCGTGTACAAAATGGAACAATGTGTCCATGATTTCACTGCAACCAGCAAATTGCCAGTGAAACTGTATGCAATATTGCGTCGTGTAACGGTACCCTAAAGAAAAGTAATAAGCCGGCAAAACAGTGCACTGTCAGAGAAAGTTTTAACGAGACAACATGGCAAGCAGAGAGAGCAGGGATTAGCCCAGCTCCTGAAACATCACTGATGGTGCTTCATTTCTCGGAGAGAAAAGTAAATGTGATAGTGAGCACAGTTCCAGCTCAATGTTTACGTCTCTAGTGATTTTTCCAACATGCACTGGGGATACTCAAACAAAATGTCTTCAGAAATAAAAAAAAAAAACACAAGCAGATTGGAAATTATATTAGAGAGGGAACTGAGGGGAATTTTTAATTGAAGTACCATATTTTTCGGATAATAAAACACACTTTTGTTTCCCTAAATTTTGAGGGAAAGTGAGAAGTCCGTCTTACAATCCAAATCTACATGGGGGGTTGCTTTGGAGTGTGTCCGATGGCTGGAGTGGACTGTCTGCAGTCTGCAGAGGCAGTGGAAGGTCACGTGCTCCCACTCATTAGCCTCATGTAATATGCACTGCATCCCGCTATCCACCATCTCGGTGCTGAAATCGTGCCGAAATGTGGACAGAGGAGCTGCGCATATTACCTGTGCCTGCAGTCACCCCCCCACTGTTGACAAGTGCTACGTAAACCAGTCCTCCCTGCTGTGTGAACATCTACCTTTATGACTCTATAGCCTCTATGTTGCAGAGGTGGTCACGTTCATAAAGATAAAGGGCAGCTTGAGATGGTTTGCTGTAGGCATAAGTCGGGTTGCTACCAAATCCCAAGACTGGCAGCAGGAGGCCGACATGGAGAGGATGCTGCATCAACTTGAAGCCAGGGCTAATCTTGTTAGCCAGCAAACTGCAGAGAAACCCAAAAGGGCTAGAGATCCTGAAGTACTTGTCGGGGTTGCTCAATTCCTGTCATGTCTCCTAGAGGGGCTGACAATTCCCTAATTCCTCCATCCTCTTCTCCAGCAGTAACCATGAAGAGGTTTGTTTGGGGCCTGGTGATGAGGAGAATGCTCATGGACAAGTAGTCCCTGCAACTCCCCAAGACCATCCAGCAGCAATTTGCAGAACGGCGACCTTCATCCCGGGCAACAGTCTGGCTGCTCCAGTCTTTTTACTCTGATTAGAGGACTGCCTTAAAAGAGGCATTTTGGGTCGCCAACCAGTCCTGGAGTTGCCTTGTTTGCCAGATAAGGACTGTTTTTACTTCTCAGAAGAGTGAGGCCTGTTTTTTTGTTAATTTTATTTTTCCCCTTCCCAAATGGAGCTCTGGTTGCACTTTCCCCTGCAGGATAAGTTTGACTGCAGCCTCCGGGCTACATGTCAAAGCCTTTAATGGACTGTGCCCTTAATGGACTTTGCATCATTATCATGATTGCCTCTTTCTCATGTTACTGGAGTCTGTGTATATTTATATATGTGTGTCTTTTAGACTTATTATAGACTGTTTAAGAGCCTATTTTAAAATTATCACTGTGTATTATAATTGTGAACAGTTACGTCATACATCAACAAGTGTTTGTTTTTTTTAAAAGTTGCAACAGTAAAGCTTTTTTTTACTTCTATCCTTGTGTGTTGAACTGTTTCTGCAAACTTAGAGGTGCTTTGATGCTGCCCTACAGGTGTTGGCGAACAATCTGCAGGCCACTGGCCTGATGGTGGGAGGTATGGAAATGCAAGACACTACACCCACTTCTGTAGAACAGGGCTGGCCAACTGCAGTCTTCAAGAGTTGCCAACAGTGCATGTTTTCATGATTTCCTTAGCATTGCACAAGGTGTTGGAATCATCACCTCTGCAGATGATGAAATTACCAACTGTCAAATGCCAAAGAAATCCTGAAAACCTGCACTGCTTGCAAACTTTGATGGCTGTAGTTGGCCACTCCCACCAAATTTGCAAGGATAAAAAACAGCATTGGAACAGCAATTCTGAATTCTCAGGCTTTGCTGGCTTCAAGATGGACATGCAGATTCTCAAAATCTGTTTCAAGAGAATCATCAAACAACATACTATGGGCAAAGGGCCTTTTAAAGCATATGTGGGGTACATTCACAGAAAGCATCCCCTATATGCTGTGAGAGCCGTCACCAGGCACTGGTGACAGTGCTATCTCAAAGATTACTGCAGTTCAGAGTCAAGGGGTCACAGAGCTGATGCCAATGAAGTTATGACAGCTGACGGGAATAAAGTTATCTCAGGTCACACAGTGGGATTCCCTACTACATGATACCTGTTGTGTAACCTGAGATAACCTCAGGAAAGTCACGGCTCGTCACACTCCAGGGAGCCATGTAGTGCCTGTGCATCGCTCACCAGGGTCGTGGGTTACTCGGGACCAGTCCTTTCTTTTCTGGTCACAGGGGGAATGTCACGGTACTGGCTGTGGACCGGTTCCGTGGCCCTGGAGGGACTGCAATTAAAAAGGGAAAAATTTAAAAAGGGGTAAAAATAAAATTAAAGTTTGTCAGTGACGCCACCCAGATGTGACTGCCACTGCTTATCTCAGCTCCAGGGGATAGGGTTTGGTGCAGCAAGGTGATGAGCCATCCACGGGCAGGGCTGGTTTATCCCCTGGGCCAGTGATAATAGTCTATTGTGGGGTGGTTTTGAGGTGACTCTGGGGGTGCAACTTACTTCTCACTGCTGCACTTTGGATCTCTCAGCTTTGCAACCTCTCAGATGCTGGAATCTGTAACCATAGATGCTCAATAAAAACTCTCACACAAGTTTCAAGTTCAACCGGGTACTTTACTCACTGCTGTAGTTTTTTAGTTTACACAGCATCGGTTTTCTGCAGTGAGCGATACCGGTAGCCTGTCAGCAGCTGATATGGATCACCAGAAGCATCCACTTCTTAATTCCTTTCTGGTCTTTTTTCAGGACTGCTCACTACCTCTGGGCTAGCAGTCGCAGACTTTCCTGGGCATTTCCTTTAGCGTGACAGTCTGTTTGGTTCTGGGCATAAAGACCCTTCAGATTACCAGTTAATCTGTGGCCAGGGCGTATAGTAGCCAACCACTTTTGCAGGGCCGGTACCTTGTCAGTCGACCAAGTCCTTCAGTGTCCTAGTAAAGCCAGTCTTCCACCTTGGACTCCTTCTCCACTACACCTCTCAGTCTCTTCAGCTATGTCAGGGGTTTCAGCTAGGAGTCCAGTTCCTACTCCTCCCTTTACTTGCCACGAACTCCAGACCTGTGCTCACCCTCGAGCCCTCTTAACATCTCTATGAGAGTCAGTAGCCTCGGACCCGGTCAGCCATAAGATGACACCGACCACCAGGTCCTGGCTTTCTCTCAGTTGTTACTCTCTTTCTCCTCTGTCACTCCCATCCTCTGCTCCAGCTCCAACTAAAACTGACTAACTATCACTCTCTCCGTGAGGCAACTACTGTAGCTCCTCCCCCTTCCACAGGTGTCTCCTCTAAGCTCCACCCACCACTCAGCTCTCTCCCACCTCTCCCTTGCCTGGCATAAAGTCCTAGGTATAGGGATTTGGGAGCATGTTGGGTGTTTGGTTTGAGGTGGATGGCTTACTATCCCAGCTGCTGTACTATTCTGTGGCCATCAGTCTGCAGGGGTGCCACACCTGCTGTTCCACCATATGGAGGATGCAGTCTATGATTTTTTCCCCCCATGTGCTGGGTCTATTTCAGAATTTATTTGGGTTTCATTACTTTTTTGTTTTTTTTCTAATTATTTTTACATCCATTTTTTTTGGGGGGGTTGAGATAAATGGGAGACTTTAGAAAGGGATTTTCATTTAAAAGAATGTTCAAAGAGTAATGTATTAGGGTTAATTTTTAAATAAAATAGTTATTGTTCTTGTTATTTGTGTCCTTACTGACTTGGCTAGTAATATTGAGTATCTGATTGATGCCTCAACATTACTAACTCTGGGCTTGCTGTCAACTGACATTAACCCCTTATTACCCAATCTGCCCCGGCACCAGGGCAACTGGAAGAGCAGGGTAACCACCAGTTTTGGCATCTCTAATTGAGGTGCCAATTCTGGGCGAGGAGTTAGCTGCAATTTTTAGCATGTGGGATCTGGAACTTTTGGGTCTCCCACGCTGAGAATTCCAGCTCCTAGCTGCCTAGGTTACCTTGGCTGTTAGACAAAAATACAGTGACATTCATGCCCATTTTTACAATTGATTATTTATCTTTGCAGAAATTTGATGTCAGTTTAATTGCCATACTAGCCACCAACCACAGACGCCAGCAGAAAAGGTGGGTGTCTTTGAAGGTGTTTTCTATGCCTTTGATCTTGCTTTCCATTGATTTGAATGGGTTTCAGAAGTTCAGCTAACTGTTTACTGATGTATTCAGCAAACATATGCCCTTTCAGTTTCCAGAGCCAAACCTGAACTTCAAAAAGTACGCTCATCTCTAGGGGTGAAGATCTATGTAAGATGTCCCTTCCCATCTTGAGAATAGACTCCAGCTTTAACTTGGCTGGTAATCCAAAATGAGGGGGAACCTACACAGTTGTTTTCAAATTATTTATTTATACAGTATAGCAATCAAAAATAGGAGGGACCCCATGTCGTTTTTTCTTTATTTTTTTAGCTAAATACTAGGCTAAAACACCATTCAGTGCAACATGAAAGGCACTAAAAGATGCAATATATAGGGGTGTGTGACATTATATAGCTGTTTCACATCTATCTAAAAATCTATCTCTAAATCTATTTTTTCCATCTGTCTATTCATTTGTCTATAAGTCTATCTATACTTTCTGTGTATTCTTACTATCTATCTATCTATCTATCTATCTATCTATCTATCTATCTATCTAAAATAGAAAAAATGAATCAGTACAAACTTAATCAAGAAAGAGATGGCTGCAATACTGCCTGATAAATGCAGTGTTCATCTGCATAATACACAAGTCCCAAAAACAGGCAGAGAGTAGGATAGAGATAGGCTCACGTGTCTTTTGTATGGGTGCTCCAGCAAAAATAAGTAACAGTCAATTAGGGCATCTGGGCACACCAGTTTTGAAAGAACTTCAATCACAAGTTTGCAAGTGAAACAAAACATCCTCTTTATTGCCACACAGTATCAATACAAAGATCCCAACATTTCGTCCGGCCTTTTTCAAGGTTCGTGTAGACACTGGGGCTGAGGTCTAGGAGGAACATTTGTCAATCAAGTAGGAGGAAGTTCTTGTAAGAGATGGTAGCAAAGTGAATCTGGAAACAGGCAGCAACAAAGGGTTTGGGTTGTTCAAGACCTATATAGCCCACAGTGTTGCGATTCTATATGGTCTCCTCAACCAAGATGTTCAAAGAACATCTGATGGGTAAATGATTGCAGAGATCTAAGTAAAAAAGCAAAGCTCTGGAGGTAGATATAGCCTCGTGGCTTGTGCCTTGCCTGTGCAGTGGCAGTGTGCCAAAAACAGGCAGCACTCCAATTCAGGGTGATATGGACAAGTTTAATCCAGCCCTCAGTGGCGCAACATTTCAATCAACCAGGTGTTTGTCAAGCACCTGGAGTGCTGCCTGTTTTTGGAATTTATCTATCTATCTATCTATCTATCTAGAAAAAATGTTTAATGCAGCGTTTCAAAAAGTAGTATAACTACGGTTCTCACATCAGTCCCAGGTGGGAATCAACCACCAACATACCATATATGCATAAAAAACGAACTGCAGCACTCTTCTTTAATCTCTCCTTATGCCTTCATTGGCCCTTAGGTGAACATGGCGACGTTTCGGTCAACCTGGAGGAAGGTCACAGGTTGACTGAAACGTCGCCATGTTCGCCATGAGGGCCAATAAAGGCATAAGGAGAGATTAAAGAAGAGTGCTGCAGTTCATTTTTTATGCATCTATCTATCTATCTATCTATCTATCTATCTATCTATCTATCTATCTAGTAGAAAAACAGGAATCAACACAACCTTAATCAGACAAACAAAAGAGGGGGTGCAATACTTCCTGATAAATGCAATGTTCATATGCATATAATATAGATCCAAAAAACAGGCAGCACTACAATTCAAGGTGATGTGGATAGCTTTAATACAGCCCTTAGTGTTGAAATATTTTGACCAGTATGGTCTTTGTCAAGCACAGTGCAGTGTACAATCAATGGTCTTTTTATACATGATAAACGTAATTATCAATGAATAAAATGTGTATAATGATTACGTAGTCTTTTGAGTGTATCATATAAAACATGTCACAATAGTGTTTTCATAAGTAAAGTGCTTACATAGTGCCAATTGTGAACAATCATGTGCTCACAGTGTAGTAATACAGTACATTTACATATAAATCATTATGTGTGACACCTGTGGTGATATATAAAATCATCATACTGAACCATTAGGAGTTCACCCATACCGCATTATGCTGTATGCATGCCGTTTCCGGGTTGCATGTCCCAGATACGCATCATCCATGACGTCATCGCACATGCGTACAATGCAGCACTAGCTCTGCGGCTTTAATATTGGAAGCTGGCAAATCAAAATAAGTAAATAAAAGTTGATATCATACAATTTCTGAGTACGATTATCGCAGAAAGATAAACCTTTAAGCATGGCTCTACAATTGATACAGTTCAAGCATGGAAAACGCCCCTTTCTTTCAATTCCAGTAATGAAGATCTGTTTTACCTTTTAAGGGGACCCACGTCTGAATGTACCAATTGGTCTTTCAAGTTTTTACCTCGCCAATAGAAAAAGAGAGGGGGTTGGTTAAATTCCGTGATAGCTGAAAACCCATTTGAAAGAGTCTTCCAATAATTGCGAATAATTTTAGCCATAGCACCACTCTCCTGACTATACACAGAGACAAATGGTATTCTCTACGAGTCCTCTCTTTCTTTAAGGCCCAGTTACACCAGGCCACATCGCCACCGATTACATAGGTGACAAAGGGGTGTGGGCCTCTCGGCGGCGACATCGCCTCCACGTCGCCTCATGTAAAGGGGCGATGTCGGCACCCTGTGTAGGTCGCCTGGTTTCAGAGCAGTGCGAAGTCGCCTCATGTAAATGGGGGATGGCGACGCTGGTGGGACGCCAAAGACGTGCGCGCACCCGCCACTCGACGCCGGCATCTCCAGCCCCGTCGCCAGGTGTGACGGGGCCTTTAGGGATCATGATATCAACTTTTATTTGACATGTGAATCAGACCACATCTTTTATTTGTTTGCATGTCCATGTCACCTATAGTATATAGGAGCAACGACCTGTGACTTCAAAACTAGATTTAGTCAGCACAAATATTCTGTCCATAAGAAGAGAATGGACCTCCCAGTATCTAAATATTGTGTTGAAAAAGTTAATAAAGATACAGACCTGATATTTAAATTGATCATGTGCCCCCTTTGAGATGGGAAGGCAACAGGGTTGCCATTCTGAAAAGGAAAGAACTTGAATGGATTTATATACCTAGAACGTTGAGACCAGGTGGTCTAAATGTGGATTTCAAAATTCACACTGTGTCATAAGAATGATATAGACTGCAGCATGTACTATGTGGTATTTATGTGCACTCCAATAGATATTCCATTGTTCAATGACACTTCCATTCTGTATTCAGTGTGAAAGATATCTATCTTTTATTAATTTAATATTTTTGTATATATGTGGTTTTAAGGCTAGGGTCACACTTAAAAGGCAAAGTGCGGTAACCACATCCATTACCGGATGTGGTTTTACCGCGTGCCTTCATACTATCTTTTGATAGTAAAATTGCAACCCTCATTCTGCATCTGGATGCATTAATGCATCCGGTTTTGGAGTGTGGGTTTTTGCAATTTTAAAGACTGCATCCGGATCCATTCCCATAGGCGCCTATGTTAAAAAAAACGCTATGAAAAATGCAGTCTGCATGATTTTTCCCACAGGCTGCAAATCGGATACGATAACCGGATTGCAAATAGTGCAATCCGGTCTTTCTATTGAAGCCTATGGGCTGCGGATCCGGATTCGGTTTTGAGCATTTTTAATGCCTGCTGCGATTTTGGTGTCTGTGACCAAATCAGAAGGCTACGGATTGTGTTTAAATCGGATGGCAAAAAGGACACATCCGAGCACATCCGAGCCCCATAGGAATACATGAGAGGCAAAATTGCATCCGAGTGTATGCGATTTGACACGGGTACACTCGGATGCCAAAAATCGTGATGTGAAGGCAGCCTAAGTGTTAAGTACCGTTGCTAACACACCTTGTTAATTAGAATGGGTGATTACCTATTTGTAATCTCTGCATTTCCACTCTAATTGTGGTCCTGGAATCCGATTTTATTTTTAAGGGTTTGTGATCTGAAATAAACCTATAGTTATTTGCAGTGAATTATCACTAATGATTTGCTTATATTACCTTATGGTGCAGTTATACTTTTGCACCTGCCTTCCTTCTCGCTCTTTTCCTATTGCCTAAATTCCTGGTGATGTTCTTGCGGTGTCTGTAATGAGTATTGCAGGTCTCAGTGTTTGCTAACTCTTCTGTGTTTGGTCACTGCTAAAGCTCCTTATCGTTTTCTTAATCTTTCCTATAGGCACTTACTTTTATTTTCGCTTTGCTCCTGTGTCTCCTTGCTTCCCTCTTGTCTCCCGCTCTAGTGTCTGGTCTGGGCGTGTGATCAGGACGCCGCAGACCTCACTGTGGTCAAGTGGACTTATCATGACAGTTAAGTTTGTTGGATCACCAACACACAAATGACTTCGACACAAGAAGAAAGCAGACAAACCTACCCTCTCATGTGCCAGCCATCCTGTTTAAATTACCTGATAACCCTAACCCATGGCATTTTCACTATATTTCCAAATACACCAAACCAAGGTTACAGATATAAAATTCTTTTATTATAAAGAAGTAATAAATTGATAAATCATGTTCAGAGTTCACACATACAAATAATGAATTATAAACAAAGAAAAAAAGAGAAACGGTGATCGTATTGCTCCATGGTGTGGTGGAAACATCCCATTATACTACAATCTGTGGATATAAAAAATAAAAATTAATACAGGAATATGTTTACATCATTTTCATCATCTTAGCCAAAATTCTTTCTACAAAGAGAGACAGAATGAATTAAAAAAAGGGAAAAATCCTTTATCATTATTACAAAAGATTATTAATCTAGTAGTCTACATTTAGACCAAACGGTTTTAAAGTATTCAGCCTGTGGATCCATTCAAGCTCATGTTTTTTTAAAAGCGTATGTGATCTCCACCTCGTCTCTACATAGGGACCATATCAAGCAACTGGAACTGTAATTTGTTCTCTGTGTGACCCATATCCATAAAGTGCTTTGGAACTGTTAAATCCCATCTCTTCTTCCTTATGGTATGCGGGAATTATTTATTTTCATCTTGATATCCCAAGTCATCTCACAGACATACTATGGTATGGTATGATAGGAACAAGGACACTCCAAATTTGGTACACCACATAATCAGATGAACAAATCAGATAGTGCCTTATATCATATTGCACCTTGGTTATTGGATGTACAAAAGTGGAACCTTTTAACATTAGGCTACAATTACCACAAGAGAGACAAGGATTACATCCTTTTCTTTTTGATCCTGTCAAATATTTCTATGTTTTCTTTTTCAAAGAACCAATATCGGAATGGACCAATTTGTCTCCTAGGTTATGACTCCATCTATACGAGGGGGAGCAGCTCAAACTCTTTGACATAAGGGAGGCATTTGTAAAGCATACCCCAATGTTTCTTTATGATCTTAGCTCCTCTTCACTTTCATCACATAACGTAGTGTAGATCGCATGCGACTTTTTAAAAAAACGTGAGCTTGAATGGATCCACAGGCTGAATACTTTAAAACCGTTTGGTCTAAATGTAGACTACAAGATTAATCATTTTAATGATAAAGGATTTTTATCTTTTTTAATTAGTTCTGACTCTCTTCATAGAAAGAATTTTGACTAGGATGAAGAAAATTATGTAAACACTAGATGGTGGCCGAATTCTAACACATTGGGTATTCTAGAATATGTATGTAGTTTACATACTGTGACAGACAGAACTTTTTCAGTCAATGTGAGTGAACTACACTGCTCCTCTTGCCATCGCTCCTCCGTCTCTCCTCCTGTCCCCGCTCCTCCTGTCCCGCTCCTCCATCTCTCCTCCTGTCATCGCTCCTCCTGTCCCCACTCCTCCGTCTCTCCTCCTGTCACTGCTCCTCCTGTCCTGGCTCCTCCGTCTCTCCTCCTGTCACTGCTGCTCTGTCTCTCCTCCTGTCCTGTCCCTGCTCCTCCTGTCCCTGCTCTTTCTGTCACCGCTCCTCCTGTCACTGCTCCTCCTTTCACTGCTTCTCCTATCACCGCTCCTCCGTCTCTCCTCCCGTCACCGCTCCTCCTGTCACCCCGGATTTCCGTTACAGACAGAAAGACACTATTAGACACTTATATAGTAGAATGTAGCAGAGCTGGTGCTGTATTTTTTGTGCATTGTGATGTCTGTATATACTGCAATAGATTGACCTGCACTCCAATAACAAACTATGAACTATACACAAACCCTTTCAGCTCTGCTATGTGAAACTCAACTGTGCTACATCTACACTTATATACTGCTCCCCGCCTTCCCACAGTTGCAATGTATATATTTAGATGTAGCAGAGCTCATGCTGTGTTGTTTGTGCATTGTGATATCTGTGCTGCTGTAGATTGAGCTGCACTCCTATAACAAACACTACAATGCCACCTGACCACCTCAGCTGTGGCAATGTCACATCTTCCTTGATATCCTGCGTCTCTCCCTCTGTGCGATTGAGAATGTCAGGCCATCACTGCATGATTCCTCCCACAGTGGAAGCGCCCACTTATCAATATGCATAAGCCATGTGATACCCATTGATGTGACTTATGTATATTGATGAGCGGAAGCTTCCACTGTGGGAGGAGTAAATGAAAGAAAAAGGGGGAAGGGGAGCAAGAGGCGCAATAGTGCCTTATCACTTAGACACTTATAGTACGGTGGTATAAAGGAACCACTCACCTATTTCAGTTGTGCGACCCACAACTGGTATACAGACATGTAGTGTTTTATCCGGATGGCTGCTGCTGGACTCCCACTGACCACTTGCACGTGGAATCACACAGTAAAAAATGGGAAAGGAAACGGTGTTCACCAGTCCGCGCTGCCAGGATCCACTTATTCCAGGGAAGAAACTCACGATCAGATGTGATATGATCAAAACCTTTTATTGCATCCAACGCGTTTCAACGCCTTTCCTGGTGTCTTCCTCAGGGAGGAGTGTCATGCAGTGATGGCCTGACATGCTCATTCACACAGAGGTAGAGACGCAGGATATCATGGAAGATGTGCACTGTACGGGGAGTGGGTAACAACGGGGGGAGGGGGCTGAGAATTCACAGTGCGGCGAGGGGTGACAAAGGGGGGCTGAAAGGATGGGCACTTCAAATATCCGGCGGGAAAACCAACTTCTCCACCGGCTTTCCTGCCCACTATTTGAAGTGAAGCACTGTCTCTCTGTAACGGAAATCCCGCGTCGCTGATTGGTCGCGGAGCAGCCAATCAGCGACGCGGGATTTCCGTTACAGAAAGAAAGACGCGATAAGGCAATTACTGTATATAGTAGGATATTCTTGTATTAATTTTTATTTTTTATATTCACAGATTTCACTATAATGGGATGTTTTCACTGCACAATGCAGCGACACGATCACCGTTTCGCTTTTTTCTTTTTTTTATAATTTACTATTTGTATGTGTGGACTCTGAACATGATTTATCAATATATTACCTCTTTATAATAGAAGATTTTTATATCTGTAACCTTGGTTTGGTGTATTTGGAAATATAGTGAAAAGGCCATGGGTTAGGGTTATCTGGTCATTTAAACAGGATGGCTTCATGGGTAAGAGATGTAATTATGGGTAAGAGATGTAATTGTCTATTAAGACCACAAATTGCTAATGCAGGACGTGGTTTTGGAAGATGGTAGCCGAGAATCCCATTGCGGTAAAGCGCATGTGCGAGATCTGAGAGGTGTACATGCCATTGTGATCATAATTTGCTATGGCGCAACCGCGGGAGTAGCAAAATGGCAGCTGTGAATCTTGCAGCATTAATGCACATGTGCGGGATTTGATGGGTCACGTGATTAGTCCACTGACGTTATTATTAAGATTTTTTTCTAACTGGGCATGCGCACTGCCTATAGCAGGATGCTGAAAACATGGCGATTGATGCTTTTACATTAATAGACTAGTGTGGTGAGTCCCACTTATTAATATGTAACACATGTGTTCTATTTATTCAATTTAGGATATTCATCCAATTTTTTTATGTTTCAGAAGTATATTTTGCAAATTTTTTATATCTTATGAAACTCTTATGCACTTTATGTAACATTGTATTATAGGTATTTGTATACTGTGGCGTATTTATAGGAGATATTATAAAGTTTTTGCACTAATTGTATAATTGAAAGCCCATTGCATGGGTCCTACATCTATCTTTACCCCAGTTGTTGCCTGTCAGTGCTTGAGAAAGGCTTCCAGCTGAAATGTTGTGGTCCCTGGGTGAATAAAATCCACAATTGATTTTCTAAAGGAAGTGTTGCAGTCCATTTTTGTCCAGTATCTATCTATCTATCTATCTATCTATCTATCTATCTATCTATCTATCTATCTTCTATTATTTATATGATTCGGCCAGGGCTAGGGGTACTTGAACACTGATGGCTTCTTGGATGGGGGAATCACGAGTAGTCGTGATCCTGGTCAGCTGTGTGCTGCAAGAATTTTTTTCAAATTATTTGACCCTGCGTCTTTGCTAGCACCAGTTCACACTAGTCTGTGAGTGCTGTGCAGTTTTTTTCTTGTTATTTATCTATCTATTTATCTATCTATCTTCTATTATTTATATGATTCGGCCAGGGCTAGGGGTACTTGGACACCGGGACTGATGGCTTCTTGGATGGGGGAATCACGGGTAGTTGGGATCCTGGTTCCGTGCCCTGGATATCATTTGAAGTAGATGGTGATGGGGGAGAAGAGTATTTACAGGGGATCGTGATGCCACCTGTAGTTCCCAGTAATATGGTACCGGCACTGCAAGCCGGCCGCTGAGGTGATGGTGGGTGCAGCAAAGTGTGGGACAGCTCTTTACAGGTGGAGCTATTACCTCAGGGCAGTGGTGATGAAAAATATGGATGAGCGGAGTTGTAGTGCTGGATGGTGTTGCAGTTCTTAACCCTCTGCTGAGCTGTTGGTGGTGCTGAGCCCTCCGGGCACTGGCGGGAAGATTGACGGAAACCAGTTCAAGTTTAACTCCACTTTACTGGGTACCGGTAGATGGCAAAACGAGACACGGTACAGTTTGGTTTACAGGGTGGATGTTGCCAGCTGAGGGTCCCCCTTATGGAGTCTCTAGATGTTCGCGTTCTGTGTCTTTCAGGGTTTCCTTTTACTCACTTCTACCACCCTTGCAGAGCTCTCCCGCCAGTCCCACGGTCTATATCTATCAGGCAAGGTTTGTGCCCCACCGGTCCAGATAGGATGCCCGAGAGCTAGTAAGCCTCCTTCCGGCATCGCAATTTATGGCCCTTCTCCTGTAGTGTCTTGAACCGGTTCTCGGTCCTGAGGGGCGAGGTACCTTGTGGTGCTGTCTAACTAGAAACTGTCTCTCTCTCACTGCATCTACCCTAAGCTCCACCCCCTGTTGGGACCTACTAATTTACCGGTCCCCCCTACTCTAGTGGTCTAATCCTAGGTGTGTGCACGTACAGACTCCACATGTTTAACCCTGAACTGACAACTTACAGGGAAAAGAAAAAAAACACATTATTGTCACAGTGTAGTACTTCCCTGTGGTGCCTAGCGGCAGGGGTGCCACATATATGTATCTATCTATAAATCTAACTATACATCCATCCAACAATCTATTCATCCATCCCCTTGACCAGCTGAAAACTTGAGTAATCTTTATCGTCTTAAAACCTTAAATGATTTAAAAATCTTTAAAAAAAAAGGCAGGTTGCAGCTGCCCAAGGAGTAGTGTATCAGTTAAGCTTCATTCATACGCTGCGTATTTCAGAGAATATGCAGCGTTTTTTTGAGGATTAATATAATCAAAAATAGGAGAACTAAATAGAGTAATTTGCAATAAAAATCCAAATTTATTAGGTGACCATCTAAATAGTGACAAGAAAATTATAAGTGAAAATGTAGGGGGACCCCCTCCAACATACATTTAGGCTAAAACAGTTGGTATAATGCTGATGATATTATATACATGAATATCACATTGGCAGAGATAGTATTGTTATGACAGGCCCTTCCAGGACCTTAGGATACTCCAACCCAGGCTGTTTTGAGGCTTCATATTGGGGATCACAGGGGCCAAGACCCAGCTCCGTGACCCTGGCGGTGTCATTTAAAGTTTGGTGTGTGTGGCTCTCTCTCTTAGGGATAGGGATCTGACATGGAGGGTTCATTCCAAGCAGGGATTACTGGACCTGGGGATACTCGAAAATTTATACATGATGCCACCTGCAGGTTGAGGCTATAGAAGCTGCCGCTGCTCGATAGTCTTCCTAGGGGCCGATTGTTGGGAGGATGCAATGTCTTAATCCCTCTATGGGTAGGGCTGACCCCTAAGGTGGCCAAAGATATCTGGGTAAGTTGGTACTTGTGTTTCTGGTGCTTTAGATGCATTAAGAAAGTTCACAGACACAGAGGGCTGCAGTCATTAGTTCTTTACTCACAGTCTTTGTGCAGCAGCCCGCTGAGCACTGGGTTCTCGGAGGCAGGGATCCAGCTACTTTCTGGTAGTAGGATGATACATAACCGGCACCCCTTCTCTGTCCTTTCCAGGTTATCTCACATAGCATTTGCTTCTCCCATCCTGCCTTGCGCCTCGCCACACAGTGCTCTGAGCCAGTGACTGTGGGCTTTTCTTAGGGGTTCCCCTGCAGTGTCTCCCCTTAGCCCTATGGTTGCTACCTTTTCAGCAGATGTGCGCAGTTGTCGACCATGTCACCTAGAAAGTGCCACATCCTCCGGATTGCTAGCTGAGCCTGGTCTTCTCCACTAGTCTTTTGAGTTTCCAGTGCCTCTTGTGGCCTAGTCACTCCCCTTGACTGCGCCTGACAATGGATACTAGACACACAGGTGGATTGCTCACTACCCGTGCCTCTGGGACCCCCTCTTCCTCCTGGAGCCACTTGGGTGATGGTTTTGCTCTAGGGTTCGGCCATAGGATGAGCTCCCACTTGCTCCAGTCCTCTGGACACTTTTCAGGCGTACGTTCTCTAGCTTTCCTCCAACTTGACCTTGGTGTTCAATGGCCTCTCCTCAGCTGTTCTACCACCTATCCTATTCTGTTCAACTGTATTTTATCCTCAGCTGTTCAACTGTTGTCTCCTACGTTCTAGATGTTTCTCTCTTTTTTTATACCCTTTGTCACGTGTCCCATGTCCTTTACGTGTATTCCTCTTGACCTCACTCCTTCCAAAGTGCTCCCTCCTCCTTCACCACCCAACCCCACTACAATCATTCCTAGTGTGATCTGGGTCTCCCAGTACCGGTCTGTACCCCTCTTATCAGTGAGTGGGATACTACACCCTAACAGGGGTGCAGCATCTCTGTAGCGACTGAATCTGCTGGGGTGCCACGGTTATATACATGCAGGATGTTACAATTGAAACAGTACCTGGTAATACAGCATGTTCAAAGGCCAGGATTACATCTGTACATAAGGGAGATACAATATCAAGGTAATACATCTAACCCAAATCCTGTTTTGGCAAAATAGACTACTGAATACATCAGGTATCTGCAATACATCAGGTATCATACCACATTGCCATGTTAGGGTACTTCTATTCCTGCCCTTTGAAACCAGCACACAGCCATGTTGCCACATATAATATGCCCCCAGGCACAGAGGTAGAGAAATCCCCCAGGAAAAATAGGGCAGAATGATCTTAATATTGTCTCCAACATGTGTTTCGCCTATGTCAGAGATAGCTTCCTTGGGGGGAGAAGGTAGGTGCCTGCAGTTTTCTTGAGGATATGCAAATGCAGTGAATTGCAATGCCGTTTTGCTTCCCAGAAAGTGCAATGCATTTCCCATATTTGCGTTCACTTGCTCCATATTTTTGCGGATGCACTTTCACTGCAAAAAGGATAACCATGTCAATTCTTTTTTCTCTTCTCTAATGCACTTTTCCATAGAAAAGTACAATGGGCTCAAAAAAGTGCATCTGAAAAAGCACAATGTGTGAAATAGGATGCATTTTTTTTGTGCAAAGCGCATGTGTTGTTTGCATCCTCAAGGAAAGGCTGCGTATTTCCCAAAATATTCAGCACGTGAACGTAGCCTTCAAAGCACCACTCCCACTTTGCTCCGGCTCTCTCACTACCCTCATGCATTGGGGTTAAATGGTATTTGTAGCTGTTGGCAGCTTGGTAATATAAGCTGTCATCAAGCCCAGAGGTTCGTAATGTCAAGGCAATCAACCCAACATTACTAACCAAGTCAGTTAGGACCCAAATAAAAACACTATAAATAATTGATTTGAAAGTAAACTACCCAATACATTCCTCTTTCACCTTTTTTTTATATTGAAATCCTTTTTTAAAGTCTCCCATTCCACCCAACAAAGAAAAGCATGTAAAAAAAGAATTAAAAAACAAAAATCAAACCCAAATAAATCCTGCATATGGGGGAAAAAGAGTAGAGACTGCATCTCTCATATGATGGGAGAGCAGGCACTGCATGGGTCTCAGCAGTTGACAACCTGTGACTTCACTGAGGTTTTCTTGGCTTACACAGTGGATATCATATAGCAGGGAATCCTTACTGGTATCAGCACCCGTAACACTCACTGTCTCGCAAGGATGATGATTTCAATGAGATGTAGCAGGGATATCTCTCCGGTATCATGAGAGAGCGTATGTGAAGTGCAGTGGCATCAGGGAGTGTAGTGCAGTTTGACCTTGCGAAATAGCACCTGTGTGACCCTTCGAGTCTGCATTGCTGTAATCTTTGTGAAGTCACTCCTTGTCAAACTGGTACCAGTGCGTGCATACCTGCTCTCACAACATATGGGGATGCTTTCTGTGAATGTGACCGTGTGTCTAGGAATCTAGTGGTGGACAATTGGAGAGGTTTGGTGGGGAACACTGGTAATAAGCTAGATTAATCCAATAATTATTATTTCTTGCTTTTTAATTTATTCCTGCACAATGCATCTATTATGCTATGGCAGGGGTCCCCAACTCCAGGCCTCAAGGGCCGCCAACAGTGCAGGTTTTCAGTAGGGATGAACGAGTATACTCGCTACTATTTGGTATTCGCTGAATAGTAGTGGTATTCGGGCTGCTCGCTACTCTCCGAGTACTCATGAGAACTCGGGAGTAGCGAGTAGTCCTAATACTTTCGCAGTGTATCTATAGATACAAGGACCTCTCAGTACCAGCCAATCAGATTGTCGGTAGTGATCTGGCCAATCAGATGGCGCCACGTCACAACCACGTGATCGCTAGCGGCCACCTGATTCGCCAATTTGCAAGGTCCTAGATGTACTATCAGGACCTTGCAAACTGGCCAGTCAGGTGAGTATGTAAGTTTATTATTTTTTAACAACTTTTACTCACTTTTAGGCTACCTTCGCAGTGTATCTATAGATACACTGCGAAAGTATTCGTACTCGCTATACTCACAATGAGTAGCGAATACCGGTACCTACTCATTGCGAGTATAGCGAGCACGAATATTAAGGTGCTCACTCATCCCTAGTTTTCAGGATTACCTTGGTATTGCACAGGAGTTGGAATCATCACCTGTGCAGATGATCACGTGCAATACTAAGGAAATCCTGAAATCCTGCACTGTTGGCGGCTCTTGAGGCCTGTCGTTGTGGACCTCTGTGCTATGGGGTATGGAGACAACAGTGCTTAAAAAAAGATTTTTAATGGATACATAGGCTCATTTCATTCAATTAAGTTTTAAAGTCATATTTGATAGACTCTTCCAAATTCAAATTTTGGTAGATTCACTAATTTCCTGTCTGCAATATTCCAGCGGGGATGTTTTCACTTTTCAATGCATTCCTTATAGACATGACAGTAAAAAAGGAAATCAAAATGTGTTTCTGTAAAATTATTCTTAAAATATTTTTACAATATCTGCAGTTGCTCATCCTTAATTCATTGTTTACAATAAATATATGCATCGCTCGCAATCTCACTGATTAAATTATCCTATATTTATAGTAATCCTTTATTTAGCTTTCTTGTAATATAATGGCATTGTTTGTGTTTGTTGACATTTGAGGATAATTCTTGTTTTCGGTTGGCTGTTGCTTTCCTTTAGAAAGTATGGCTGTGTTCACACTGGGCGTTTTTGGGCTGTTTTTGCTCAGCAGTTTTTGTAGCCAAAACCAGCAGTGGGTGATTAAATCCAGAAGTGGTGACGTGTTTCTATTAGACTTTTCCTCTGATTGCTCTACTCCTGGTTTTGGCTACAAAAACTGCTGAGCAAAAACAGCCCAAAAACGCCCAGTGTGAACACAGCCTATGAATTGCTGAAAAAGAGTGAAAATGTTTTAATTATCTGATAAAAAGACGCCCATTAATAGCCATTACATTCACTGGTGTCTAACTTTTCTGACTTTTGGCAAATCTTTGTAATATACATTCCCTAGTACTCATGGTAAAAATGTATTGCCTTATGGGGTACAGAAATCTATGTGTTCCCATATTAAGGCTACCGGGACATAATGAGATACTGTTCCTACATGTTATGCTGATAAATGTCAACACATGTCACATCTTGAAAGATCATCATGTAATTAATTGTAAACTTAATTTGGCTTTTTTATAAAAACACTGAACACATTTTAAATTTTCCTTATTGCATATATTTATGCTTTGACATTTCGCATATTAGAGAGGTTTCCTGGGAATTATAATTTGAAAGGAGTCATTCATTAAAAAGCCACTTTCTGGTAAAATGAGACTGATTTACTAAGCTATAGTAAATATAAAAACTCTATACAACCATGTTAAAATGCAAACTTTTTATCATTTAAGAACAATCATTTCAGAACATTTTGACCATTAGTCACCTACATACAGTATAGTGCAATTGCAAACCAAACTGAAATCTTTTCAGGTGGGAAAATAAAACTAAAGAACTTATATTGTGTGTGTACATAAACAACCTTAAGCCCCGGTCACACTAAGCGAGATCGCTAGCGAGATCGTTGCTAAGTCACAAGTTTGGTGACTCAACAGCGACCTCGCCAGCGATCTCGCTATGTTTGACACTTAGCAGCGATCAGGCCCCTGCTGTGAGATCGCTGGTCGTGTCAGAGTCGCCTGGACCATTTTTTGATCATTGGGTTCCCGCTGGGCAGCATGCATCAGTGTGTTTGACAGGGACAACGACCGACGACCTCAATACAACAGGTCTGAGAAACAGGGTCCGAACGACCTCCGGATCATTCCGGATTGTTGTTGCGTCGATGGTTAAATCTGACTGTTTGACATCTCACCAGTGATCCCAACAGCGACGCACTAGCGATCCCTACCTGGTCGTATCGCTGTCGGGATCACTGGTGTTTCGCCAAGTGTGACAGTACCCTTAGGCTCCACTTTACAAGTGCGTATAAAACATGCAAAGAAAAACTAATACTGGTGTCATCAGTGTTTTCCATCAGTCTATCATCAGTGAGTCATCTGTGTGTCATGAATGTGCCATCTGTTCATCAGTGTGTCATCATTCTGCCATCAGTGTCCTATCTATGTTTTTCCGGTATGGATGTAGAAACAATGAAATGACAAAGCTTCTCCTATACTTTGAAATGTTAAACACATATAGCAAATGGATATTGATTCCATGGTGCTTTAAATCTGAAAAGGGTTTATATACAAAATACAAAAATACCAATTCATAAAGAAATAATTGGGAGTGTGCAACAGTCAAATTTATAACCGTCCAAATATTGTCACACTTCAAAAAGTATATAAAATGTACAAAGTTTAAAAGGCATGTTAAAACTCATATTAAATTTCTGTTATGCATACGTAACTTAAATGTTGGTAAAGGGGAAATAATGTCCTACAACACAACAGCATATCCACACCCTACTGGTTCCTTTAAAGACTAGAAGGTTCCTTGCCTCACAACTGAAAAAACACAACTCAGACCTGGCTCCCTGACAGGCCATCAAGCTGTTTCTCATTTATTCTCAGGAACCAGAGGGGAGGCCACTATGCACAACTTAACAAGAGTGAAAAAGTATGTAGAGGTAGACAGGAACCTAAGGTGAGGAAACGTAAAGGAACACTGTCAGGTAATTTTTCAGTATGATACTAATATTACCCTTGAATAGTGCCTGGGCAGACCTTTTAAAAACATGTAAATTATTGTACCATTTGTAGTTTCCATGTTATCAGCATTGTTAGACCCTGCAGTGAGCTCCTGTATTAGTCCTCTCCATTATAACCAAACAAGAATAGTCCTGTGTAGTATAAACTGTCATGTAATTATGCACTGCCTCTCAGCAGTTCTCTTCTCACTCCTCCCTTTGCTAACAGAGCAGTGTCAGGTTTCAGTAGTTTCTGTTCTGATGAAGACAAGGAGGGAGAGAGGTATTGCCGATCTGACTTATCTAGATCCCATCTGTTTCTGTAAGCAGACATCCCGCTGTGACAGTTTCTGTGTTGTATTTCATCTCTTTCTTGGCTGCAGACACAGAGAAGGGGATACAGCCCCCCAGTGATCTCCTGTGCAGTGATGTGGTGTGAGTATGTGACATGCATATTCATGCTTATGGGGAGTGGACAGCAGAGAACTAAGTGGATCATTCACTGTGAGTGACAGATGGAATGTATCTCTTTATTTTAAGTTTACAGAAAATAGGAGGGAAATGTAAATGAAAGAAATACATAAATAGAGAGAGTTTAGAGGGAGGAATTAGAAAATGATAGCAGTTACATATGGATTTTTGACCTGACCGTTTTACTTTAAGGCACATGTACAAGGGAAAAAAGGAGAATATGTGAGAACAAATGATACCTCCCTCTTACTGAGGACCGACAAAATATCTTGGGAAGATTAATGAACAAACACAGGGCAATAACACAACTGGTCTCTGCATAGCAGGTAATATCCCTTAGTTGCAGAAATCAGCTGAAATCAATCTACAAATATAGCCAATAGTGATGGGTGAGCATGCTTGATAATGTCCAATATTTGATCAAGCATCAGAGTGCTCAGACATGCTCTTTATTCGGCCGAGTATTACAGGTGCCCAAGTGATAGCTTGAGTCACTACCTTGGAAAATAGTGAGCTGTCGTGTTACATCTTCTCTGAACCAGCCAACTCAGAGACTGGATGATACCCACTCCAGGGGGAAGTAAAATGCAGTCACTTGGGAGGTAGCTTGGACAGCTTTGTTAGGCGGTCCAAGTGCATCCCTTGGTGGCTGCTCTTGGGGCAAATGCCTAACCTTACTCCCCAACCAAATATGCCACTGCCTTCTTGTATTAATGTTGCCCATTTATAGCTTATCACAAAATTGTCTGAAGAAAATGCATAACTGCTGTAAATATATTTGATAAAAGGAAATGCTTAGCTAATGAATTTGCCAATGCATATAAGCCAATGCAATGTTCTTTATTCAAGAAAAAGATAGGGAAATACTATTGATCTTCACTTTTTATTTTTTTTTAAAAGGTACATAGGGGTACGTTTTTTTTTTTAAATGTTTTTCCACAGTTCTGTGAAAAACCTGGTTTAAATGAAAGGAAGACAAAAGCGAGGGGGTGAGCATTACCAAATTATGATCATCGTTAACAACTGCCATCTCCTATCTTTGTAAGTCTTTACTGAATACAGATGTTATCTCAGAATTTCGATAATGACTGATCAATTCTGGCAGAGAAAAAGCTCATTTGTCTGATAAGAAATATTATAAAGTTGCTTATTTTAATCTGTACTATTGATTAATTAAATAAAAATAAAAATGAAAATGAACTGTGAAGGACTCTTCCAGGTTGTTATTTCTGTGTACGAAGCACCATTTCTGCTACTCAACCAACTAATGAGAAAGCATATGAAGAAGGTGGTCTAGAAATGCAAATTTCAAAAATTATGTATTGCAAATGTAAAGGAAAATTTCAATGGAAAATATATTTTTAAGATGTGTTGGCCTAGTCCAGTTTTATATTGAAACCATATTAAAGCTCATGAGAACTTCCCTAAAGTAATAACTGGAAGAGCAAGACCACAACAAAGTAATGAACATCAAATACGAAGCATTTCATTCCAAAACATAATACACAATGATGGTAAAGGTCTTAGTACAGATATTGGGGTTGTATAACATTAACAATGAACATTGGGCCAAACTGCTTTCTTAAACAATTTACTGAAAAGAGACCTTTTGTTATGTGTGTTGAAAAATAAGACTAATGGCCACTTTACACGTCCCAACATCAGTCCGATGTTGGATATAACGACGCGGGAGCGCGCATTTTTTGGGCAGAATTCCAAGATCGCATAGGAGATGTTACACAGCGCGATATCGGCAAGCAACGCCACTGCAATGTCTACGCCCCCTTGTACAGGAGACCCAGGAACGACCATTTAACATGGGCGAGAATAGGGGAAGTTGTACTACAAGTCGTTGTTGGGCTTTTACACAACATGATCCTGCCACATCGTCCATCCAATATCGGGCCGTTGCAGAGCCTGCTCATTTCTTCCCCGATATCGTTTTGGCATCGTTCTTGCATCGCATTGGACATTTACACCATACAACGCACGAACGATATCGGGGCTAACGCACGAACCACGTGACTTTTTATCGAAGTTGGACGCCGATATCGGGACGTGTAAAGTGGCCATAAAACACATAACTGATTGGGTGCAGGAGGTGTAAAACATTTCCAGTTTTAATTACCTCGAAATTCTGACACAATACCATGTAAACTGTAAGCCCATGATAGCAGGGTCCTCTCTCCTGTACCAATATGTGAGTGTTATTTTGTTCATTGTAATTTATATTTTGTATTAATAACCCTACAATGAATTTGTCAAACTGTTAGAAATATATACATAGTTTATTACACGTGTAAAATACATATTATATATAAATAAATAAAATAAGCAAAATACAGAACACAAAATTGGGCAAATAGGTAGATATTGCCAAACTATAAAATCAAGGCTTAATCACGTCGGCAGGTTATAACAGTATTTGTAACTCAATTATGTATTGCAAGCTTATATCCATCTATCAATTATAAAATGCTTTTGCAAAACTGTATTTATACATAGTGGTGTAACAAATAAAACATGATGATAAGTGTAATTAATATTCATCAAAATACCATGAAGAATGACTGCACCCCAATGCGCGTTTCATACACAGATTTCTCAAGGGCTTTCTTATCCACTTGAGAAAGCTGTGAGCAAAACACGTGTTAGGCTAGGGTCACATTTGCGGTTTGGTTTGCAGATCCTGATCCGGTTTTGAGCATTAAAAATGCTCAAAACTGCATCTGGATCCGCAGCCCATAGGCTTCCATTGTAAAACCGGATTGGATTTAATGCAATCCAGTTACCTCATCCGGTTTTGCAGCCTGCGGTAAAAATCATGCAGGCTGCATTTTTCGGAGCGGTTGCAAAACTGGATCCGGTTTTTTAAACATGGGATCCGGATCTGGATGTGGTTTTTAAAACAGCAAAAATCCTCATTCCAAAACCGGGTTGCATATTAACTGTTGCAAATTAGTATGAAGGCACAATCTAATACTCCATCCAGTAATGGATCCGGTTACTGGATTGTGCCTTCCATGTGTGACCCTAGCCTAACAGTGCTCTCATACTTCATCATATTTCAGTAACTATTTATTATACATCTGATCACATTGTATTTGTTATATTATCATGCATAAATGTACATTTTTGCATATGCGTTATTGATAGATTGATAAAAGGTTACAATTCATAACAAAGTTACATAAAACTGTATGATCTATATGACAAAATACTTTTATTTTTGTGGAATCCAAAAATGTTTGCTACAGATGCAATGAATGAAGTCATTGATACAGAAGTGAATAAAACTTAAATCTATAACAAACAGGATAAAGCTAGCAATTGACTCTCCTTAGTTGACAACTTTAGATAGATATCTGAAAAGATAATGACAAACCTGGTGAGGAGACCTAAGTCCTCTCAATAGCTTAGTATTGGTCATCACCTTGTTAGTTAGCTGTCAAATTGTATCAGCATCTCAGGACTCCGTTTTTTGTGTTTTTGTTACCGTAAACACTAAAATGATATATTTTTTTCTATTAATGTTCAATTATTTGTAAGAATGTTTATCACCCAACCACTGGTGCTTGGGGCATCACTACTGGGACCCTGACCAATCACACCAGAATTGAGGTCTCCAGTTCCCTGTTCCATTCCACTGCACAAATATATTAAGAAGGATGTATAAAACACAACAACAGAAAGTATCAATGGCTAAAGTTGAAAGAATTTTTTATTGAAAACATCAGTATATAAATGTGACTATGAACTCACATAGAAAGGCATAGTGCTACACTTACCCATATTCTTTTACAAACAATGAATTGACTCAAAAGCTTTTTGAATAATAACTGTACTATGTCAGGAATTTTTTATTAAGACTATAAAATCAAAAAAACTCTTTAGCTTAAAAATTGGGCATGATTAAAAGCGTATACATTTTGACTGTTGGAGTAACCCGGAATCTGCCCATACTAAAATATACGGGCTGGTGTCAGGTTACCCCAGCAGCTAATCACAGATGTCCACTCTGTGACAGCATGTGTGATTGGCTTATGGGCCCTTCACAGATATAGTAGTATAAAAATAAATAATTTAAAAAAATGATGTAGCGCTCCGCGATAAAGTGAGCAGCTATGGGCTGCCAACCCCAGCTGCCTGGCTTTACCTTAGCTGGCACTCAAAATACAGAGAAGTAACATCCTCCCTCCAGCAACAGTCCTCCCTTAGTACAACCTACCCAGTAAGAGTGGGCACCCATGCAATCTCCACCCACGAAGGCGATGTCTAGCCCCTCCTGGCTAGTGAGGAATGACAGGTGTCCTGATGGGGAGTCAGAGCACGCCCAGGAGCACAACGGACCCACTGAGGTACAGATCCACCAGACCTGAAAGTCCTGCAATGTCACTGTTCAGAATGATTTTTCAAACCAAGTACAGGTATTTGGTGCATAATGGCGTGACCAAACACTTAATTGCACCTCCCCACCTGATGGTTTTCCCTCTATTTCCCATTTCTATCTCTATGAAGCCGGAGCCACTAATGAAAGTATAGGGAAGGGTGGAGAATGAGAGAAAACAAGCGGGTGTGAAGGTGCACTTTAATGTTTGGCCACACCATGATGCACTGTGCACATGTACATGGTTTCAACAGACGCAGTAATTTCATCCAAGAGTTCTTTTATTCATAAAATAGTCGATAATTCCAAATATTACAGTACAGTACAACGCGTTTCAACTTGGATAATCACTTGTACCTGAGAAAGACTTGTACCTAAGTCGAAACGCGTTGTACTGTCCTGGAATTATGGACTATTTTATGAATAAAAGAACTCTTGGATGAAATTACTGCCTCTGTTGAAACCATGTACATATGCACAGTGCATCATGGTGTGGCCAAACATGAAAGTGCAGCTTCCCACCCGCTTGCATTCTTACTGCGTCTCTCAAGGAAGCACTTTTCCTCAAATCTGGTATGATTTAAACCATATACCTATGAATCAGGCTCCCTGGAGAAGACCTGATCCTTCCGGAGATGCAAGCTGCAAGCCTAAGAGAAACCTTATAAACCTCTGAACAAAAGACACCTAAAAGGTAAGCATTTTTTGATCATTACCCTCTTGATTAAGATCAAATAACCTCTACACTTAGAGCGGCGCCAGCTGTTCTCTATATCCCCTTTAGACATGTACTCTAAGCACATAATGAGTGCATAAACAATGTACAGGCGCTCATGCATCATGGCAGTGTAAGAAGGTGGACTGGTAGTTGCGTTCCTCCCTGATGAGACCAATCACACTGTTTTCTTGTAATGTGAATTGTGTCATGAGTCTTTATATCTAATATATAAAGCTGAATGTGTGTATGTGTGTGTGTGTGTGTGTGTATGTCCGGGATTGGTATCTACACCGTCGCAACTACAGCCACAAAATTTTGCATGTCTGGATCTTGAGAGGGTCATAGGCTATGTTGTGAGGTGAAATTTTAACCCCTCGCGTTCCAATTCACCAAACAATTTTGGCCCTATCTACATAATGGAGAGAAAGTGACAGTTACCAGTTGACAGTTGTGAATGAGAGAGGCTTAATGACAGCACCAAAGACTAACAGCATATACCAGCATATAGTCACTAAGGTTGGGCCCTGATATGGAATATTCACCACGCACGGGGACATTTATACACACCACATGCACACAAAGAGTAACAGCTAAGGTGAAGCCCCAACATTGGATACTCACCACGCACCCAAACACAAACACACGCACCACAAAGAGACACACACAAAAGAGAGACACACACCACACAGATATCCCCCCACAGGGACACACACACATACACACCCTATAGTGACACATGTACTCACCCCACAGAGACACACACACACACCCCACAGGAACACACAGACCCCATAGGGATGGACACACACCACAAAGATACCCGTCCCCCCTCAAGGACACACACCACAGGGACACCCCTCCCCCCAAAAAGGACACACACCACAGGGACCCCCCTACAGGGACACATGCACACCACTGGGACACACACACACTCAAATGACACACACACTCCAGGGACACACACACTACACAGACAGACTCAGATGTGCACAAATCGCCTCACTCAACTCGCCTCATACGTCTGGTATGTTAAATTTCCAAAAATAAACATCTGATTAAAAACAGCCAATGTGCAACACATGTGCCATATAGGAAATTAAGGCAGATGTCAGTCACATGAGCTGTCTTTTATGTGTATGTGTGAGATAATATATACTGCCCGGCCGGGGGGAGGGTTTACTGTTGGCTGGAGATTTATTAGACTGCCTATAGCAACCAATCACAGCTCAGCTTCTATTTTCCTACAGGTCATTAATATGACATATTCAAATTCTATTTTGTTATAGCTAACAGCAGTTATTTATTAACCTGGGCGTAAACGGGTAGTACAGCTAGTATAATATAATATGTGATCTGTAATGTAATCTTATGATAATGTATTTTAATAATATACTGTAAGTTGTATAATACCTTGATAAGTATAAGGTCTCACAGTATTATATTTCATAGTAATGTTTGCTAATGGGAGGTATAATGTAAGGTGTAGTATCAGGTACAGCATAAGATATAGAACTGTTATATAGGATATTTGTAAGAGAGTTCTGTCCCACAACAGACTGTAGGGCAAGCACTAGTTAAGTGTTGGGAAGAGCCCACAATGGCAGGAGTTTGTCTCCAGGGTAAGAGACAGTTTTCTGCATAACATCAGATAGGGTCTCACTAGTGACGTGTATGGACATACAAGTTAGACAAGTCATCAAGGTCGCAAGTAGTGAATAACTCATGGCAACTGCAATGTTGAGACTGAAGTGAGATAGCTTGATCCTAAAGTGTTGGTTTAAGCATCTGACATGAACAACTATAGGGCTAGAGCGAGTGGCCCTTAGAACAGCTCAAAATATCCAATATTGGCATGTAAGAGTTGAATTTTCTAGATACAGCATGTTTTCAGATGGCAGACATCACAGACTGTAAATTCCACAAAGAAATATAATAAATGTATACTATTCACTGGAGTACAATTTTTATACACTGTATAATCACAGGTTTTATTAATAGTAAGACAAGAAATATTTAACTAAAACTCTCTTAAATATTACCATCATAATGACTCCACATGCAATGACTAATATGCCACTAAAATGTAATCTCCATGCTGTTTCACAAATATGTCAGATGAATCCCTGCAATGAAGCACAGTTAGACGGCAGCTCACTTACAGTACATTAAAGCCCTATGGGGAAGTCACAAAAGCAAAAGTGATTATTAATTTACCTTCATTAATTAAAATGGTCTCTTCCTATTGACATCTTAGTACAACGCAGAGGGAAAATCTGGAGCTCTTCTTTCCTTTTCTGTAATTAATTAAGGTTTGAAGCAATCTGTTACGGGATAAATTGATGCCTAACTATAAAATAAAGTCTTTTTAATTCAATGGCCTCACTTTAGTCTTATTCTGCCATTCTTTTTTCCTCATTTTGGTAATACAAATTATGCAGGTATTAAATATTGATTTGTAATAATCTTGCAGGATATGAAGTTTATGAAACAGGAGAAAATTTGCAGTATAGTGCAAAAATATTAAGATTTGAATAATAAAAAAAGTGGCAAAAGTCAATGTTGACAAAGAATAAAGATGGTTTAGGAACAAACAGAACAAACAGGAGCAAATGAATCATAAACGCAATGCCTTTATCGGTTAATCATAGTGTATATGTAAGAGGATCTTAAGTTAACAGGTATAAGAACAATTAAGCCTTCTTCATATTGTAGTGTGAACCAAGGCATACCGTATATACTCGCGTATAAGCCGAGTTTTTCAGCCCAAAAATTGGGCTCAAAAGTCCCCCCCTCGGCTTATACGCGAGTCATACGGCCCCCCTCAAAGTTTGGCGCCCCCACCTCAGTTTCTGGGCCCCCCCCGCATGCAGCGCTGCACATATACATTACGTGTCTAGCAGCTGTTACCCTCCGGTGGCAGATCGCGGCTCCCGGCTCCGGGCTCCATCTTCCTCTCTGTCTTCCTGGTTGTCATGTGACCGGCGCGATGACGTCATCGCGCCGGTCACAAAGCAGGAAGACAGCGAGGAAGATGGAGCCCGGAGCCGGGAGCCGCGATCTGCCACCGGAGGGTAACAGCTGCTAGACACGTAATGTATATGTGCAGCGCTGCATGCGGGGGGGCCCAGAAACTGAGGTGGGGGCGCCAAATTATGAGGGGGGCCCTGCTGGGGCCCTGTATACTACCACTGGGGCTATATACTACCACTGGGGCTATATACTACCACTGGGGCTATATACTACCACTGGGGCTATATACTACTACTGGGGCTATATACTACCACTGGGGCTATATACTACCACTGGGGCTGTATGTATACTACCACTGGGGCTATATACTACCACTGGGGCTGTATACTACCACTGGGGCTATATACTACCACTGGGGCTGTATACTACCACTGGGGCTGTATATATACTACCACTGGGGCTATATACTACCACTGGGGCTGTATACTACTACTACTGGGGCTATATACTACCACTGGGGCTATATACTACCACTGGGGCTGTATATATACTACCACTGGGGCTATATACTACCACTGGGGCTGTATATACTACTGGGGCTGCGTGTATACTACCACTGGGGCTGCTGCTGTATACTACCACTGGGGCTGCTGCTGTATACTACCACTGGGGCTGCTGCTGTATACTACCACTGGGGCTGCTGTATATACCTCTGGGGCTGCTGTATACTACCACTGGGGCTGCTGCTGTATATACCACTGGGGCTGCTGCTGTAACACTGCTGGGGCCTGTATATACCACTGGGGAGGCTGCTGTATACCACACTGCTGGGGGCTGTATACCTGTGCTGGGGTCCACCCTCGGCTTATACACGAGTCAATAAATTTTCCCAGGTTTTGGGGGCAAAAGTAGGGGGGTCGGCTTATACACGGGTCGGCTTATACACGAGTATATACGGTATAAGAAAAATAAAAGTATTTTAATAAATTCAATAATATAAGCTTAAACAATAGGAAAAGCTAGAATTAAACATAAGACCAAGTCATATAGTTCCTCTGACATCCGCACCTGTCCAATCTACTCCTGCTTTGCTCTTGGCCAATGCAGAGTGACTATTCACTAGCCCTATTTTGTGACCCTTGGCCATCCAGAAGCTATTAACGTTAATTCTGTTAAGGCCCCGTTACACCTGCCAATGCCACCGGAGATGTCTGCGGCGACTGGTGGGTGCGCGCACGTTTTTGGCGCCTCGCCAGCGTCGCCGTCCTCCATTTACATGGGGCAACACCTCCAGCGGCGGTGTCTCAAAACCCCAGCGGCGATGTAGGACAATGGGAGCCTATGGCTCCCATCACATGTCAGCTCGCCATCGGCCGTTTACATGGGGCGATGTGTGCAAATCGCTCCAGATCGGCCGCCTGGTTTTACATCACTGATGTGAAACCAGGCGAGCTGTCAGAGCCCCCGACATCGCCCCTTTACATTAGGAGCGAAGTCACCGCCGATAGGCCATGCCCCTACGTCACCTATGTATAACGGGGCCTTTAGGTTAGGTTACTTCCTTCTACCAGCGCAGAGGGGGGCTTCTCTCTATTAAATTCCATGAGAATTAATTCCCACTGCTAGAAAATGATTTTCATCATACATGAAAAACATTCCATGATTTTTCAATGTGCTGGGCCAATTTTTGATCTGTGCATAAGCTTCTACAAATGCTGTGGCATCCGTGCTTACCATTTGATTTTTTTTTGCTACCCCTATCTATTAAAGTGCAAACTACAGATATCTCACAGAAGACATCCATCTGCTATACTGGGTCTACATCAGTGCTGTGCTCCTGTGTTTTTTCCTGATTTTCCTGTTTCTTGTGCTTGGCTTGACATTTGATTTCCCACTTGCTTTGTGTTTTTGACCCTGACATTACGTCCTGATTCTAAATCGGCTGCCCAATAATCCTTCTTGCCAGATTGTACTATTGAACAGCAGCTCACTCCATCACTCAGTTCAGGGACCTGGTGTAAGGGTAGGGACACACTTCAGTTCCTGATCAGTTTTCCTCATTAGTTTTCCTGATCAGTGTTCATCAGTTTGTGTGCCAAAACCAGGAGTCAACCTTGCAGAGAAAAACTAGAATTGAAAGATTGACACCTGTGGTGGGTTTTGGAGTCACTCCTGGTTTTGGCACACAAACTAATGAACACTGATCAGGAAAACTGATCAGGAACTGAAGTGTGTCCCTACCCTAAGTCCAGGTTAAAATGAGAAGGATGGGACAACCCAGAGTTCTAGAAAACAGAGAAAAACACACCAAGAATGTTCATGGAAGCCATTTTGGAGATGCCAAGTGACCACAAACAGTGCCCTTATCACATTACTCCAATGAATGTGAAACAAAGGGATGGTGTGGTGAAATATGTGAAAAAAAATCCAGTCCCTCTGCTACAAGTAGTTAATTTATATGTTTTAGGCAGGGGTCACACTTGAATTTTTTTCATGCATTTTTGGAGACCTGCGTTTTCAAAAACGCATGTAAAAACGCACCCGTAGGCCCCCATGTTAAAAAACGCATGCCCTAATAGCATAAATGCATGTCTTAATAGCAAAAACGCATGTCTAAAGTGCCATGCATTTTTGGCATGAGTTTTTGCACTTATGTGAGTAGCTGACATCAAAAACGCATGCAAAAACGCATGGTACATTAGTACCATTTAGTACCATCCAAAAACGCATGCGTTTTCCATAGGGGCCCATGTTAAAAAAATGCATGCGTTTTTAAAACAGCACAAAAAAACTCTGCTTGCACTATTTTTGAGTGCCGATTTAAAAACGCATGCAAAAACGCAGGGTGCCATCAGACACCTTAAAAAACATATGCTGAAATGAAAAAACGCATGCAAAAACGCATGCTTTTTTTTAAGACACTAAAAAAACTCATGCCAAGTGTGGCCCCAGCCTTATTTATAACACTATTTTTGTTAATTTTTACAAGATTGTGTGCATTTGTTTAAAACTACTATAAACTAGGATCCTGATTAACTAAAGGCCCAGTTACACATTAAGATATCATGAACAATATCGCTCAAACGTCACGGGCTTGGAGTCGTTGAAACGACATCGTTAGGACATCATTGCGTGTAACACCGAAATACGACTACGATAAATTATTGGATCGTTGATTGCACATTTGAGAACATGTTCTCAAATCAAACAATCCATCAAATCAAACAAGCATTGTTCAGTGTGACATCGCAATAACGATCTCTTTCACGACTTCGCCCATTCACATCAGTAAACAAGTATCGTTCGCTGGGTTGTGCAAATGATACCTGCTCGCTGGATCATTGGTGCATCGTGCACGATATCTAGGCGTGTGACATCTCACCAACAATGTCAAAACGATGTCCTAACGACCGCACGAACCCGAGGTCGTTAGTGATATCGTTTCAACATTGAGGTGCGTAACGGTACCTTAAGACTGACATTATGTGCCAGTCTTGAAGCAGGGTACACTGAGGTATGAAGCATTAAATTCATTAAGAGGCCTGTACTTCTTAAATGAGTGTGGTGCATCTTTCAGCTGCTGAGCAGTATTCGTCAGATGACTTAGGGCGGCTTCACACTGCGGTCAGATCCGGTCCGGGGCTGTCAGAGATGAACCTGACAGCCCCGGACTGGATCAGCACACAGAACTGGAGGGCTAATTTGCCCTTCGGTCCGGTGTGCAGCCGCACGCAGCTCCCACTGCTGATAGGTCAGGACCACAGCGCCGTGGTCCTGACCTATCAGCAGCGGCAGCTGCGTGCGGCTGCACACTGGACCGGAGGGCAAATTAGCCCTCCAGTTCTGTGTGCTGATCCAGTCCGGGGCTGTCAGGTTCATCTCTGACAGCCCCGGACCGGATCTGACCGCAGTGTGAAGTCGCCCTTAACCTCAGGGGGGTGTAACACAAGACATTGACCACAGTCTTTATTGAAGAGGCAAGACTGAGAATGAAGCACCTGATTGATAAAGACATTAGAGGCCCAGTTACACACACGGGTCATTCCATGTCAAGTGAACCAATGATTATTACCTCTATATTTTTAATTCTTTTGAGATTTTGTTATTTGATAATAGCATGTCAGACAATGCAAAATGTGAAGAGAAAATTTTTTTAAAAAATTTATTTTTTTTTTAAATGATTTTCAAAGTTCGGAAAAAGTGTGAATTTCGCTGTTGCCTGCCTTTACGTTTCTCCTCATAACTAAGGCTAGGAATAAGATAGAGAGACAAAATAAACACCATTCTACTCAGAACTATACAGGCTTTCACCAGATATGTCACAAGAGGATCTTTGTTAATATTTTACCCATGTGATCGCAAGCGCAAAACTTTAAAACGCATTTCCGAAAAATCGGCGCGCTTTAAATATTTCAAAAACTGCCCATGTGTCTGCTTTGCTCTTAGCCACATCTGTACCAAATTTCAAGTTGGGATCGCAATGGGATCATATTTTAACATATTTTACTATTAATAGCGTCAATGGGTCATTCCATATCAAGTGATCTAAATATGAATATTTTTTTTTACCTGACGTCTTTAGATTTTTTTTTTTTTTCCTTTATGAAGTACTACTTTAGTTAATTACAAATTAAAAGTTTGGAATTTTTTTCTTCATCAGTTAATTTTTTACAGATTTTTAAAGTTTAAAAAAAGGGTGAATTTTGGCCTGGTACGACTTTAAATTTTTTTATCTCGGGCTAGAAATAAGATAGAGAAACAAAATAAACACCATTCTACTCAGAACTGTCCAGGCTTTCACCAGATATGTCACAAGAGTATATTTGTTAATTTTAATTTTTTACCTATGCGAATGCAAACGCAACATTTTGAAACGCATTTCCGAAAAAAACATTTTAATAAAAATTTTCCAAAACTGCCCATGTGTCTTTTATGCTCTTAGCCACATCTGTACCAAATTTCAAGTTGGGATCGTGATGGGATCATATTTTAAAATATTTAACTATGGTTAATCTCATTTTTATTAAATTTTGAAAAAACATATGAAAGACATACATTCAATCTTTTAACAAAATCTTGAGACATATAAAATATACAAAAAGAGAATTCACAAAGTTATTAGTAACTTTAAGATAAGCTGCAAATTTACTTTTGCGCTTATCTCTGGTGCAATATATACTACAATCTAAATATAATTCCAAACACTCAAGTATACAACCTTTCTCAGGGTTTTGATATGTTCTGATGTCAAGGGGACAAGCAGCCCCAGCAGAATGATTTTTATTACTTGGCCCCTTCTAACAGGTTGACCACGTAAGTGGGTCATTACCCGTTGAGGCCTAGTTGGAATAGTCTATCGACTGGTGTACCGGAAAGGAAGGCCGAAATATTAATGATCTACTCACAGCTCAGAGTTTTCGATACCTGTCTAATGTTCACTAGAATTCTGAAGGTATAGGCGTAGAAAGGAAATACCTAGACTGAATGTATCAGATGGGAAGAAAAGAGAGATAGAAAAGAAGAGAGAGAGAGAAGAGAAACAAAAACCATTAGAAAAAGTTATACTGGGAAAGAAAAGCCACGTAAGAAAAAAAGAAAAAAAGGAGGGGGGGGGACGGGTGAGGTATGGGAAGGAGAAAGGGTACTCATCCCACTGGCTCCTCATCAGCCAGAGGTCGAGCCATATTATCTGTGCTGGAAAAGATACTCCTAAATTCTGCAGAGTCGTGAAAAAGAATCCATTCAACCCAAATCCCTAAGAATTTGTTCCGAGATCCCGACGCATCAGCTGCGAGCTCCTCCATTCGATATGTGTCCATCAATTCTTTGAACCAATCAAGTAGAGATGGAGCCCGGCTTGATTTCCAGAACCTCGGGATCACAGCACGAGCAGCCGAGATGCAAAAGCGGAGAATATCCCTCTTCTGTAGCCCAATAGGACCTGGAAAAATGGATAACATTGCCGATTCTGGGCAGCATTCGGCTTCTTTACCTGTTATCCGGGCGTATGCATTGAAAACCTCAGACCAGAACCGCCGGATTTCCCCACAACTCCACCAAATGTGTATCATTGTACCCTTCTCTTCCCCACAGCACCAGCAGGTATCAGGGGTTCCAGGGAACATGTTTCCGGAGTGTCGTCGGGCACAAGTACCATCTAGTGAGCAGCTTATAGCTTCTTTCTTGTGCAGAACAAGCGCTAGCTAGTGAGTGAGTAAATATAAAGCATTTCTGCCAATTAGCTTCTGAAATGCTACACCCCAATTCCCTCTCCCAAGCACGTTGGAAGTAAAGGGTGCCCTGCTCTCTCATGGACCCTAAGGCCTGGTATAGAAATGATATTTTGCGCCTCGGTGGAGCCTCCAGTTGGAATAACCTCTCCAATACGTTGGGCGTCAATCTTACCCTGCAAGAGTGGTCAGCTGAATATAATTATGCTCTGTATTGGAGAAATTCGAATCACTTAAGAGGTCTCGTAGGTTCTTTGAGTTGTAGCTCTGCCATCGGGGGCAAACCACCACTGGACAGAGTCTGTCCTACTCGGGTGTCATCCACAATCCGCCAACATAAAAATCTCTGCCTGTCAAATCTGGGTGGGAAAGATGGGTTGGAAAAAAGGGGAGTCAAAGGGCTAAGTCTGTCGTTTAAGCGGAGGGTTTTCGTCACTAGGTGCCATACCTTCAAGGTGTTTCTGGTCATGTCTGTCAAAGGTACTAGGTCTGTGGAGTCTTTAGGGGAAATCCAAAGCAGGTGTTTCAGCGGAATCCCCAAACCCTCTTGCTCCACCCCTACCCATTTCTTGGAGGACGCATGATAATGCCAATCTAGAGCTCTAACAAGAGAGGAAGCCTCAAAGTACGCTCGTATGTTGGGTAGTCCAACCCCTCCTCTGGTCTCGGGCAAGGATAGGATATTCATTCGCAATCTGGACCTCTTGCCCCCCCAGACAAATCTAAGGATCATAGATTGAATTTTGGAGAGGAAACCTCTATCCAATAGAACAGGAACTGTCTGAAAAGTATATAAGAGTCGGGGCAAGACATCCATCTTGACTACGTTTATTCTCCCGAACCAGGATAGCTTTAATTGTCTATAGGAGGTAAATGCCGATTCCGCGTTAGTCAAAAGGGGTTGATAATTTAAATTGAATATTTGTTTAAGATCTTTTGGTATAAGGACTCCCAAGTACTTAATGGCTTCTACTTTCCATTTAAATGGGAACTGTTTAGATAGATGAGAAACCAATTCTCCAGGCAAAGAAATATTGAGTGCCTCGGTTTTGGAGCAATTCACTTTAAAGTTGCTCAATTGTCCGAACCGTTCAAACTCCATTAAGACCGAAGGGATGGAGACCAGGGGCTGGGAGATGTAAAGTAGCAGGTCATCTGCAAATAAGGCTAATTTGTGATGACTCTGTCCCAGCTTGACCCCATGGACGCATTCATTGGACCTAAGTGCAAAATATTTAACTATTATAGTGTCAATTCAAAAGTCACCAAGAACACAATCAGTCATTTTTTCACAATTGCCCGTCAATAATTTGAATTTGATATAAAGAAACATACCGTATATACTCGCGTATAAGCCGAGTTTTTCAGCCCAAAAATTGGGCTGAAAAGTACCCCCCTCGGCTTATACGCGAGTCAGTGCTGTATACCGATGTATACATCGGTACATACCGATGTATACATCGGTATACAGCAGCCCCCGCATCCCCAGTAATGCAGGGCCCCCCCAGGGTCTCTCCGGTCACCTGTAAAGCAAGCTATACTTATCAGTGTCCCGCTCGCACCCGCCGCTGCCGACATCCACGATCCTCCATCTTCATGCGACTCCTCTTCCTGTTTCTGTGCGCGTCGCCGGCAATGACGTCATTCCCGGCGACGCGCACAGGAAACAGGAAGAGGAGTCGCATGAAGATGGAGGATCGCGGATGTCGGCAGCGGCGGGTGCGAGCGGGACACTGATAAGTATAGCTTGCTTTACAGGTGACCGGAGAGACGCTGGGGGGGGCCTGCATTACTGGGGCTGCCTGTATACTACCGCTGGGGCTGCTATATACCTCTGGGGCACTGTATACTACCACTGGGGCTGCTATATACCTCTGGGGCCCTGTATACTACCACTGGGGCTGCTATATACCTCTGGGGCACTGTATACTACCACTGGGGCTGCTATATACCTCTGGGGCCCTGTATACTACCACTGGGGCTGCTATATACCTCTGGGGCACTGTATACTACCACTGGGGCTGCTATATACCTCTGGGGCCCTGTATACTACCACTGGGGCTGCTATATACCTCTGGGGCACTGTATACTACCACTGGGGCTGCTATATACCTCTGGGGCCCTGTATACTACCACTGGGGCTGCTATATACCTCTGGGGCACTGTATACTACCACTGGGGCTGCTATATACCTCTGGGGCCCTGTATACTACCACTGGGGCTGCTATATAACTCTGGGGCACTGTATACTACTACTGGGGCTGCTATATACCTCTGGGGCCCTGTATACTACCACTGGGGCTGCTATATACCTCTGGGGCCCTGTATACTACCACTGGGGCTGCTATATACCTCTGGGGCCCTGTATACTACCGCTGGGACTGCTATATACCTCTGGGGCCCTGTATACTACCACTGGGGCTGCTATATACCTCTGGGGCCCTGTATACTACCACTGGGGCTGTATATACTACCACTGGGGCTGTATATACTACTGGGGCTGCGTGTATACTACCACTGGGGCTGCTGTATCTACCTCTGGGACTGGTGTATACCACACTGCTGGGGCTGTATACTTGTGCTAGGGTCCACCCTCGGCTTATACACGAGTCAATAGATTTTCCCAGGTTTTGGGGGCAAAAGTAGGGGGGTCGGCTTATACACGGGTCGGCTTATACACGAGTATATACGGTAGTCTTGTAACATCTCAAATGAAAGCTGTTACTGTTCTGAGTAAAATGATGCCTCTCCCACTTCATTATCTTATTTCTAGCCTGAGATAAAAAAATTTAAAGTCGTACCAGGCCAAAATTCACCCTTTTTTTAAACTTTAAAAATCTGTAAAAAATTAACTGATGAAGAAAAAAATTCCAAACTTTTAATTTGTAATTAACTAAAGTAGTACTTCATAAAGGAAAAAAAAAAAAAAATCTAAAGACGTCAGGTAAAAAAAAATATTCATATTTAGATCACTTGATATGGAATGACCCATTGACGCTCTTACTAGTAAAATATGTTAAAATATGATCCCATTGCGATCCCAACTTGAAATTTGGTACAGATGTGGCTAAGAGCACAGCAGACAAATGGGCAGTTTTTGAAATATTTAAAGCGCGCCGATTTTTCGGAAATGCGTTTTAAAGTTTTGCGCTTGCGATCACATGGGTAAAATATTAACAAATATCCTCTTGTGACATATCTGATGAAAGCCTGGACAGTTCTGAGTAGATTGGTGTTTATTTTGTTTCTCTATCTTATTTCTAGCCCGAGATATGATAGAAAATGTAAAGCCATACCAGGCCAAAATTCGCACTTTTTTAAAACTTAAAAATCTGTAAAAAATTAACAGATAAAGAAAAAAATTCAAAACTTTTTTTTTGTAATTAGATAAAGTTGTTCTTCAGATAGAAAATTTTTTTTAAAAATCTGAGGACGTCAGGGAAAAAAAATATTCATTTTTGGATCACTTGACATGGAATGACCCACACAGATAATTGTGCAGAGATTGTTCGCAGATCTCTGGTTGCAGTAAAATCATGGACACATTGTTCCATTTTGTGGCCGTGTACAAATGTAACAATGTGTCCATGATGTCACTGCAACCAGTGAGTTGCAAGCAATGTCTGCACAGATATCTCTGTGTGCAACGGTACATTGACAGTACCTTTACTTCAATCAGTGAATTGAATAAGATTTGTTGTATAAGGAATGTCGGTGATCATTGTGAATATTGTCAAGTTTTTGTTCACTATGCCTCATCCAGTCCCAGCTCTGTCAAATTTCTCTGAGCTAGGCAAAAATGTCAAAAGTAAAAAAATCTTTCCATTACCTCAGGTAGCATAACAATTTTGCAACTTTTCAAAGTCACATAATGTGAAAAGCTTTCATAAGACAAGATCTCAGTCTTTCTCTTTTGCCAGTGGTGCTTAGGTAAATGTATGCAAAGTCCAGTACCAACTAAGGAAAATTAGGATGCAGTCAGGCGGCTGTATAACTTGTATGAAGATCAAATAGAAATACTTGAACTAGCAGGTGGCTCCTCTGACCCAACAGTAACAGCTGCATAGAAATTAGTGATGTGTCGTTCGCGAACGATCCGACACATTGAGCCGGCTCTTCCATGTGACTGATAAGAGCCGACTCTTCACAGTGAACGAGCCAGAGAGCCGTGTTTTTTTTTTTTTTTTTACCCTCTGCTGGCAGCTTTATTAAGCCTGACTGTGACTGGGAGGAGCAGCCAGGAGATAAGTGAGCTAACACTGGAAGTGTAAACAAAGTTTCCAACACATGGCGTGAAGCCCCTTCTCCCAATTAAAGCTATACACACATTGTTTCTTCCTTAGGGCAGTGGGCACAAGACCACCAGCATGTTTATGGGTTAAGTTTCCCTGACCTTATCTGGCATATGGGATGTGTAGGAGGACTCAGCTTGTTTATTATCATTGATCATCTTCTCAGTCTTTAGTCAGGAGGACACTGCAGGGGGAGAATAGAGCTGTTGTTGGGTAAGGAATATGATTTTAGGCAAAACGTGGAGAGATATAGGTGCAGCTTCAATAATTGTATATAGAGACAGTGTAATAGGAAGTCAGCACATAGTGCCCAGTGTAGTTGGCCTACTGACATCCAGGACTGGTGTTTAACCCTTAAGTTTTTTTTTTCTGGTATAAAAAAAAGAGAAAATCTTTAACAAAATGTTCTGTCTCCATCTCTTCAATGTTTAGTGGAAGGCGCTGTGTGTGTGTTTGTGTGTGTTTGTATATATATATATCATATGTGTGTGTATATATATCGTGTGTGTGTTTGTATATATATATATCATGTGTGTGTATATATATCGTGTGTGTGTATATATCATATGTGTGTGTATATATATCGTGTGTGTGTGTATATATCATATGTGTGTGCATATATCATATGTGTGTGTGTATATCATGTGTGTGTATATATCATGCGTGTGTGTATTTATCATGTGTGTGTATATATCATGTGTGTGTGTATTTATCATGTGTGTGTATTTATCATGTGTGTGTATATATATCGTGTGTGTGTATATATCGTGTGTGTGTATATATCATGTGTGTGTATATATCGTGTGTGTGTTTGTATATATATATATCATATGTGTGTGTATATATATCGTGTGTGTGTATATATCATATCTGTGTGTATATATATCGTGTGTGTGTGTATATATCATATGTGTGTGTATGTATATCGTGTGTGTGTGTGTTTGTATATATATATATATCATATGTGTGTGTATATATATCGTGTGTGTGTATATATCATATGTGTGTGTATATATCGTGTGTGTGTGTATATATCATATGTGTGTGTATATATCATATGTGTGTGTGTATATCATGTGTGTGTATATATCATGTGTGTGTGTATTTATCATGTGTGTGTATTTATCATGTGTGTGTATATATATCGTGTGTGTGTATATATCGTGTGTGTGTATATATCATGTGTGTGTGTATATATCGTGTGTGTGTGTGTGTATTTATCATGTGTGTGTATATATATCATGTGTGTGTATATATCGTGTATGTGTATATATATCGTGTGTGTATATATCGTGTGTGTATATATATCATATGTGTGTGTGTATATATCGTGTGTGTATATATCATGTGTGTGTGTATTTATCATATGTGTGTGCATATATATCGTGTGTGTATATATCATATGTGTGTGTGTATATCATATGTATGTGTATATCATGTGTGTGTATATCATATGTATGTGTATATCATGTGTGTATATATCATGTGTGTGTATATCATGTGTGTGTATATATCATGTGTGTGTATATCATGTGTCTGTATATATCATGTGTGTGTGTGTGTATATCATGTGTGTGTATATATCATGTGTGTGTGTATATATCGTGTGTGTGTGTATATCGTGTGTGTGTGTGTATATCGTGTGTGTGTATATATCGTGTGTGTGTATATATCGTGTGTGTGTATATATTGTGTGTGTGTATATATCGTGTGTGTTATATTTCGTGTGTGTGTATATATCGTGTGTGTGTATATATATCGTGTGTGTGTATATATCGTGTGTGTGTATATATCGTGTGTGTATATATATCATGTGTGTGTGTATATATATCGTGTGTACAGTATGTGTGTACAGTATGTGTGTATGTATGTGTGTACAGTATGTGTGTACAATGTGTGTATGTATGTGTGTACAATGTGTGTAGTATGTAAAGTGTATGTTGCACATACAGTGACATAGCACAGTAATTGCAACCTTTATATTTAAGAATTAGGACTGACACATATCAGAGCATTTACTAATAAGGACATGTACAAAAAACACCACATATTAGAAAGCAATAAAAGTTGAGAATACAAATGAGGAGCGAGGGCCCTGTTCAGAAGAGCTGACAATCTGAGGAAACAATAATGCTAATAACAGTCTTTCCTGCTTCACTAGATACATACAGAGGTGTAGAATGAGGTTCTCACTGTACAGGGGAGGTTCTGTATTCATGACAGGTTGTAGCAGAGGATTATTCTAAAAAAGAGCCATTTTTTGAGCCGAAAGAGCCGGCTCTTTTTAGTGAACTGAGCCGAAAGAGCCGGCTCATCAAAAAGAGCCGGACTGCCCATCACTAATAGAAATACATGGGAATGTAATGTGCAGCAATGAGAGCCACGTCCAGTCTGTGCACTGCGATGCAATCCTCATCTGAGTAATTTGGCTGTCTGACTGTACCCCTAAGGATGCATACCTTATGTCTTGGAAACTATGAGCCCATTTTATGTACAATATTGCAAGGGAGTTGACGGTAACCAGATGCTCCTGCCCTGAAGACATAATCATAATTTATTGTATAGTGATGTGAATGACGTCCTGCATTTGTGTATATATTGTAATGCTTGTATGTATATGATGTAGTAATATAAAGAAAGTATAGCGTATAAGATAATGTATTGTAATAGGTAATAGGTAACACAGCACTTAGCACTAAGATGCATAGGTGTAGATAGATAGCTTGTTCAGCTACTTGATGTAGGGCAAGCAAAAATTAAGGTGTGGTGTCAGCCTATTAGGGGTGGGGCTAGCCTCTAGGCTTAGAAGGAAAGCTCCCTTTTAGTTTAGTTAATCATTAATGTGAGTAAAAGAAGTACAGAGTTAACAGTAGCAATGTTCAAGCCAGTTAGATACTTATTGCCTCAGTATGTGGATGTTTGTGGCACCAGTTGACCTACCATCAGTGGACATCTGGAACAAAGCTCCTGGGAAGGACTCAGGGACAATGAGATGTCTTCTCCCAGGCACCAGGTGGACCCCTGTGTGGACTGGATAAAATATCCTGTCCAGGTATGCTGAGGCAAAGTGAACAGCAGCAAGTAATATATGGACCTGCGGTGGTCAGCTATCGTTTTGTTGCTAAATCTTATCAGGGTTGATCAATACCATTTGTTAGTGTATCAAGCTGTCACAGTTCCCACTGGAGAAGAAGCACACAAAGACACTGTGCAGCCAGCAGGAGAATTGCTTTGAGAGAGTCATCTGCGGGTGTGCCGACATGAGATGGGACAGTTCATCATGTTTAAAGGCCCTGTTACACGGTACAAGATCGTGACCGACATCATTAAAACGTCACGGGTTTGGAGTTGTCCAAACGACATCGTTAGGACGTCGTTGTGTGTCACACCGAGATATGACTATGATAAATCGTTGAATCATTATTCGCAGATTTGAGAACATGTGGCTGATTGGCCACGCACCTACGCCGCCCATGTAATCGGCGGCGATGTCGCACCATTTGACGGGCCCTTAAGAGATGCTCTATATCACATTCACTAACATACAATGCTTTAGTAGTAAAAATGCTTGCTCTGTTCTTATCCATTCTCTGGTAGGTAAATGGTTCCAGTGCTTCTGAATACACCCGAGGAAGTCTTTTCGTTGTGTATAAATATTTGTCATGGTGATTCTTGAGAAGCAGAGATGCCTAATTAACCCTTGACCCCATGTCCTTAAGTAAAGAGTCTGTTTGCATAGTAAACATATGACTCCGTTTCCATTTGTGACCCACCTTATGCCAACTGAATCCCTCAGTTCTTACATTTTGTCATAGTGAGCAGGATATGGCCATGAAAAGAAATGGAGACGGAAATGAGGCAGGTGTCCTGCTGGACAAAGAGGAATGTCTGGCTACCGTGCGTGACAGCGGCGCACGGACCAACGATGTCCGGTGCACTACACGAAACAACAAACGGGGATACACCGGGGGGACAAATACAGCGGAGGGCCCTGCTCATAGGGAACGGGGAAGAGGTTACCTTCTGCACTCACCTGCCACTATGGGGGTGTTTCTGACTGCTACTAGGGGACAGGTTCATCATTGGGCTGGTGAATAGATTCCTCTGGGATAAGCTGCAGGAGATGGCATGGGCCCCATCTGACCTGACATTCAGGAAGGCAAATTGTGCTGCTGTAAAGAGGGAGGAGGAGTCCACCCCTACCATAAGATGGACGGTAGATAGCGCACAGCTGGAAGGAAAATGGGAGGCCATGTCCAATGCAGAGGCTGTATGAATGAGCTGTACTGGGTTAGTGTCATTATGTTAAACCTGTCTGCTAGAAGTGCAGTCAGCAGGGTCATGTAGCTCATTTTTGGCAGACCAATGTGGCCTTGTGGTATATTATTTTAATAAATTGAATGCTAAACCACTCAATACAATCCCTTGTCTTATTACCTATAATCACTGCTCTTTGACTACATTATTTATCTTTCAATCACTGCAACAATGCCCTCTGTGGGATATGTGACTGGAGCTGCTGTAGGTGACATATACACACGGGCCGGCTGAAAGACCTGCGGTGACATCACGGTGACGCGGTGGTCACATGACTGGAGTTCCCCACATGATCCGGACAAGGAAGGAGACGAGGAACTGACTTTAAGCAACGTCCACACAGCGGAGCCCTACACCGGCATTGTGCAGGGGTGCACAACAACGGCAGGTGAGCGGCCAATCTCCCCACCATTACCAGTCCACTAGACCACCAGGTGTTATTCATGTGCGCTCTCCTTTCTGCCTTCCACATACACCATTAATCATAGACCAATGCAAAGGATGCTGCACCAGCTAGTGAGAAACTGTTCCCTCCAAGATGGGCAGTCGGGTGGGCATGGTCAGTGTCCTATCAAGGAACCCAATCAAATTGGCACCAAGACGGGAATATCTCTTGTTGTTTCTAGTGGAGGCTGTCCAGAAGCTAAATGGATTAGAAGTGCTGCTCTAACCTGGCTTTGAGAAGGCCTTATTTGTGAAAGCATTTGTCGCCTGTGTGGCTAGTGGTCATGAGTGATGGATATGTGCTGGCGCATCAATGTGATGACTGAGAAAGTTACGATCCAAGCTGGAACTATCCTTGTAGAAATCTTTGTGTTTCATGAAAGAGTATCTGAGAAGGTGGGGTTCAAATTGTATCTAGACCATAGGTCAGCTTGGACCTACAAGGTTGAGCTGACAAAATTGGAGAGTTCCACTAAAGATTGGAATGGCCATGTAATATTGGATCAGATGGGTGTGGATGAGGTGAAGCTGACCCCCACTCAGCTTGGGCATCTTTAAAATATGTTGTGGGAATTCTGGCAGACCTTCTCATAGCATTGTGAAGACATTGGCTGCTCTCCCACTATTAAGTATGAGATTCCCATTGGGGACACCCCTCGAATCTCGCAGCATTACCGAGAGATCCCGTTGAAGCTCTACCAAGAGGCGAAAGGCATGGTGGCCAGATCATACTAGAGAGTCAGAGTTCTTGGGCAGCACTAGTGGTTCTGATATGAAAGAAGGATGGGGCCCTCTGACTCTCTGTACTGGGCCAGGTGAAGTACTGCTCCATATTGGATTTGCCTATGACTATTGGCAGATGCCTGTAGCATAGAAAGACCGAGCATAGACTGTGTTTATTCTACCAATGGGACTCTAGTAGTTCAACAGAATGCCTTTCAGGGAACCTTACAGCATTTGATAGAATACTGCTTGAGTGATCTGAACTTTTAATCTATTCTGATTTATCTGGATGATGTGGTTGTGTTTGGAACATCGTTTAAGGATCTTTTGGAAAAGTTATGGCAAGTTCCACAACAGCTTAGAACACACAGTGTGAAGATTAAGCCAAGAAGTGCCAGGTGTTTAGAGACTGGATTGAACACTTGGGCCATGTAGGGACATCAGTGGCTGGGCTACTAGTTACCAGTAATGTTGAGGCAGTCCAGTAATAGCCCCCACCTGACACTTTGCGGAAGTCTGAGACTTACTAGGCTTAAGAGGGTACTACAGGCCATTTGTGGTGCCAAAATTCTCCCACTTGTTTGGACACCTGAATTATCTGTTGAGGGGGTCTGCCTTGGGGCCACAAAATTACCCCCTCCAATGGGGGCCTCCACAGCAAATGTCTTTTGAAGATATAAATGATGCGTTAATAAGTACCCCATTGTTGGCCTACGCAATCTTTGATACCACATTTCTGCTGTATATTGATGGTAGCCTTCATGGGCTGTAAACAGTGTTAGCATAGGTGCAGGATGGCCGGGAGCTGGTGATTATGTATGGAAGCCAGTCCTTGAGAGAGATGGAGTGCAGCTCAGCCAATTACAGCTTATTTTGACTGGAACTTCTGGCATTTGTCTCTGCTATGACTGAACACCTTGTTGAGTACCTGACAGAGGTTGACATGGTGGGTATGACAAACAATAATCCTATTAAGTTCCACTCCGGGTGGAGCAATGGGAGTGCTGACACCTTGTCATGGGTGCTCCTAGGGCTACCTAGCAGAAGTGTTGACAATGATCTCAAATACACTCAGACCCCTGATCTTTGCCAGTTGGACATCATCCATAGTGGTGTATATTTAAGTGGGGTTGACGTCTTGGATGCCTGTGTTTTCTGTAAGACTCCTGCTGACTGAAAGCAGGTCCAAGGTGTCTGTCAGGACCTGAAGCAAGTGAAGTGTTGGGGCCAGAGTGGCATCGGGATTTGGTTAAAGAAAAGAGCAGATTTGGCAAAGGAAAGTGAAAAGGTGCTGCCACAATTGGACAAGCTATGTGAAGAACAAGATCTGTTATACTACACAGTGTACATGCAGGCCAAACTGCACCAATGTCAGCTTGTTATACCCATGGCTCTTGGGCCTGTAGTTGCTTGTGAGGCTCATGAAAAGGGAGCCCACTCAGTGAGTGACAAAACACTTTGGTGGTTGCAGAGAATGATGTACTGCCCTGACTTGAAAAAGAAGGTCAATGAAGTGTGTAAACAGTGTTGGGTATGTGGGTTATGCAAGAGCCCTGAACAATGGGTACTCTACATCTGGTTGCTCGTACTGCTTGGTAATGACTGATCACTTCACGAAGTATACACTGGCAGTGATGAGTAAAGACCGAATGGCTGACTTTGCTGCTGGGGCAGTGAGTAAGCACTCTATTCAGCTGTACTGATGTCCCAAGAGTATACATTCACATCTGGGAGAGTATTTACAGGGTGTCCATTTGAGGGAACTTTTCTGGCTGTATGGAATCAAAATGTCAAGGACAATGCCCTGTGGCCCACAGGATAATGGGGCCTGTGAGAATTTCAACAGTACTCTTTTACAAAAATTGAGGAACCTGGAGAATGTACAGCAGGCTCGCTGGCCTGAGTATCTCCCTGAGTTGATGTGGGCCTATAACAACTGAGTGCATCCCACTACTAGGAACTTTCCATATATGTTTGTGTTCAGAAGGCCCACTAGGATAATTAAGGCCCTAAACATGCCTGATCCATTTGTGACTTCTCCTCAAACCACTTCTGAGTGATCATCTGCATTGGTTAAGAGTGGTACATCGAGTGGTGGTTGACCGAGTGAACCAGATAACTCACAAAGACAATGGAGTGCTTTGTCTGCTGCTGCACCCATTAACCTTTCCCTGTTGTGATATTGCCATCCAGAGGGGATTTTGTGTATTCTGTGATCTCTCCTAGGTATTCCAAACAAGAGAAGATATCCATTCCAGCTGCTGAGTCTTCAGGAGTGAATCATAAGGAAGGAGCATCTGTATCGGTTCCTTCTAAAGTAGTCCCTGGTGAAGGGTCTAGCTCTCCTGGGCGCCCCATGGACAGTCCCAGAAGAATTACCTGAGCCACAGATGGCATGCCTCCTCAGGTCTATGCACAAAAAAACTTTCTTTGGAGAGGTGTGTCGAGGATGCCAACCTCTGGAGCGGTGGGATGTAAGAATGTACAGATAAAACAACCTGAGATGTCTTCTCCTAGCCACCAGGGGGACTCCAGTGCACAATGAACAAAATGGTCCTGTATGGGTATGCCTGAGTCAAAGTTGGTCAGACAGACAAACGTGTGGACCTGTAGTGGACAGCTCTCATTTCACTGGTCAGCCTTATAAGGGTTCATCAATACTGTTTTTTAGTGTTTTGGGCTGTGACGGTTGCTTTCACAAGATGGGGCAGGACACTTTGCAACAAGAAATAGGCTTGCTTGGAAACACACATTTTCGAGTGTGCTGACTTGAGACAGGACAGTTTATCATGTGTGAGAGAAAGCTGCCTATGGCAATTCATACGCCAAAGAAGATTGCTGTTCTTTCCAGTATCTACCAGAATTTTGTATATCCTTGGATTTACAAGAGCAACAGCAAGTCCTGAGTTCAGGCCCTGCATACATACTTTTTCTCAGGTGATGGGAGAGGAATCTCTTTTTAGCATCTAAGTGTGACATTAGGCTGTAGGCATTGCTTCAGGCCTGTGCTAGACTTCAGGGGCGCATCTAGGGGGGTGCAGCCGGATCCTTTGCCCCGGGCGCAACTCAGAGGGGTGCACCGGCGGTACCCCCCCACCCCGACCAAGGCTGCAGGGACAGTGGGGCTGAAAGCTTACAGCACCCCCCCCCGCTCCTCACCTACTCTGGGGGGGCGCCAAAATAGATCTTTGCCCGGGCGCCATGAAACCTAGTTACACCGCTGCTAGACTTAAAGGGGCTTGGATGATACCAAGAGTTAGACACCTGATTATTATTTCTACTATAGTGTATATATTGTGCATATAGGCTTGGTGTTAAGTTTGCTAGTCATAGTACTGTTCCAAGGACATACTCTAATGCACACTCACTAATTTTCACATGTTTAGTAGCGAAAATGTTTCCTGTGTTCCTCCTTATCCATCGTCTGGTTGGTAAATTGTACTCAGAAGTGGATGTGGTAAATATTTCTTGTGGTGATTTTTGAGAAGTAGAAATGCCTGAGAAACCCCTAGACTCCAGTGTCATTAAGTAAAGAGTCTGTTTGCATAGTAAACGTCTGATTCCATTTTCATCAGTGACCCGCCATAATCTAAGTGAATCCCTCAATTCACACATGAGGGACTGTGGTGCCAAGGAGGATGGATGAACATCAGCAGCAGTACCAGGAGCAATAGAGCAATCAAGAGTAAAAGCCAAGTGTGCAATGAAAGACTTTAGAAACTTTGTTGGTGCAGTATCAATGTGTTTATGGTACTGGACAAAGTGGTAAGTAAATGACTGATAATCAAGAAACCTGTATCCATGTCAGTGACTCCACAGCAGAAGAATCCTAATCACAGGTATGGCTTGCATACAAGACCACACACCCAGTCAGGATCACCTCAACCAAAAATCTCCCCCCAGTGCAGGGCATGCGCTGTCTGTGCCACCAAAGGCCTGAGCTCCTCGGCCAACGACTACCACCCTGGGCCACCCTCACAATCTCACTAGTCTGGTATTAAGCAAATACCAGATTCTGGAGCAAATCCCATGGATTTACGCAGCTTCTGCTGTATAAATTGTTGGTATTTTACACTTAAGATCCTGTTTCTAGAAACTCACCATGTATTTGATATGAAATACTATACTACAACATAACACTAGAATCTTAATTTTGGTAGTATGTTTAATAGAAGGTAATATAAGGAGTGAGAATAAAATAACGTGCTTGGCCTATAATATAATATTAAACAAGCTGGATTGTATTAATTTTCATAAGCAATGGGAATCCTATTATTAGACCCTATATTTCAGGACTGCTAATCATGATGAACATACAGTCTCTACAGACACCAGGACATTTTGAACATTTTGCAAACTATTTTATGTAGTGAATTGTTTTGCTGACTCAACACACACATCCCATATCCTTGATAAAAGCTTCTATTCAGGATGATTGTTGGAAGGAAGATAATGCAGAGGCAATGCATTATAATGAATGTTATTTTCTGCATCATCACTTATGAATTAACCTCTATCCCATTATATTCTCTAATGGGAAATTGTCATGGCTGACACATACATATGCAATCAATGAACACACTTTTTTCCTTTCTAACACATGCCTGCCGAAAAGGTTTTAATGGCAATGAAAGCCTACAATTGTCTTGTAGCCTCATGTATTACACGGGAACCCCTTTTTAGATTTAGTACTCAAGTGAAGATAACATAGTGACATGTTAACGTGTTTCTGCTAATATTCTGAACATTTCCGAAGACAATGTAATGGGGAATATTTACAATGCAATCAAATTACCTTAAATCGAATCTAATTGCAAACAAGCAAAGGCTTTTAACGGCATTCTTTGCCCAGTAGTTACATAAAACCTCAAATGTCAAAGACATGAGCACAACACATTATTGCTGTCAAAGTAAATGTTATCTCAAGTAAATGCGTAAAGAGCACTTAACATTTTAAGCAACTTCTAGCTGAAAATCAGCCTAAAATATATGTTTATTAAATTGGTTGTGACAAGTTTTAAAGTAACCTCTATCGATAGGATGGGGCATAATGTCCAAACTATTGGGGTGTGATTGCTAGTCTCTCCACCTATCCCAATAATAGGAACCGAATAAAGTAGAGGCTGAGCATGCTTGGCTTTTTCCAGCACTCCCATTAATGAAAATCTATCAACAGGTTTTTGTTATGTAGCCAAAGGGTAAGTCAGAGATTTAATTGATGCATCTTTTATCACTATGTGTGCAGATGTTTACCTGCAATGTTTGTTTTCGCTTCACAAGATTATAATTTCCAAGCTAGGTCAGATAGAGTTCAGCTAGTCTATCACACTCCATACTGTCATTAATAGATCAGTGTCTATAGATTTAGTACATTGAGAGCCTAGTGTGGGAGGGAGTAGCTTTCAGAGATATGCTACATGTTTAAAAGTGTCTAAAAATTCTAACTGTGCCAGAACCGCTACACCCTGTAAACTAAGGGATGCATCTTTGAATTCAGTGTCTCTTTTCCAACATAATGCTGTTCTCAGATGAGGTAGCAAAACCTGCTGACAGATTCATTTTAAGAATGAATGGAGTGAAGGTATGTAAGCTCAAACTTCACTTAGTTCTTGAGATTTGTGAGTAGTGAAGTGGTCAGAACTCCAGTAATCAGAAAGTTATTTCTTTTCAAATAGATAAGGGATAACTATCAAACTTGGCACAAGATTAAGAGATTTAGTTAGTTCTGCTCCTGGAATATCAGTTTAGACGTTACTCAAGTTTTTGTTTAGGCGAGGCTGGATCCTCAAAGCCCAAGGTCCAGGTGGGCACTTGGTCTAAGGTCATCAGGTGGGTGAGGCACACAAAAAATAGTTAGTAAAGGTCCTGGATGTTGGGCAGCAGGTAGGAAAAAAATGGAATCCACAGGCAGTCACGAGACCAGTAGTTTAAGTACTGATAGCCACAGGCAGACAGGAAACTGGTAGAAAAAGTACTGGAAGCTACAGGCAGACAGGAGACTGGCAGCAGAGGTATTGTAAGTGGCAGGAGAATAGGAATTAGGAATAATAAAAGTCTAAATACCAAGACACAGGTGTGTGTCTTGGTGAGAACTATATAGGCTCAGAACAAAAATCACATGGGAGCATGCTGGACCACCAGCAAAACCAAACTGGGAGATCTACAGAGTTCAACAGACCTAATGAGAGAAGTAAACTCCAGCTTCGGGACAGGGGATTAACATTTTCATTCCTCTTCTGTAGATATATTATGGGTGATTGCGGTATATCTTGCTTCAAATTTAAACTGTTTAGATTGACAAAAGTGTGAAAAGGGGATTAAAAACTTTAAAAAAATCATTACATTAATCTCTTCTGCTACTTCCCAAGCTTCTTTCATTCCATAGCCCCACATGTGACTGTGTGAGGACAAGAAGAGGCCTTAAATTGGCTCCAGCACTGGAATGGAGCAATAAAAGCAGAGAAGTGAGTTGAAGTAAACCATTTACCCAAGATAGCATGTGGCCAAACATTGGTTCCAGATTGGCCTCAATGCTGGAATGGAGTTATGCATGAGAACCAATGAGGAAAGGTGAAGTTAGATTTTATTTTATTATTCTAACCACTTTAGTATCCCTCCAAAGAAATCCAGCAAAATTTCAATTGCTTGTCAACCATTTTGATGTTTTTTTGCTAAATACATCTGCCACAACCTAACTGATTAGGAAATGTGTAATGAATTTGATTTGTTACAAATCGATTCATTTATCTCTATCTATTATATAAAACCCGAAGGCCACTTCCGGAGGAGGCCACGCCCACTTCCGTGATGGTCGTCGCCCAGGCTCATCCAGTGCACTGTAGCCAGGCTGCCCCCCGGCTACAGTCACCGACACACGGAACGTTCCGATCTCGGAAGTTCCGTGTGCCCTCCTGCCACTCCCCTCCACCCTCTGCCCTCCAGCCAGTACCTACATACCGGGGGGGGGCAGGGGGGCCCATTGCCCGCCACCTCGGAGGGACACACACACCCTGGGGGTACCCGTGCTCCCTGCCGTGTGCCTGGAGAGGAGGGAGGGCGGGACTTCCTCTCCTGCAGCTCTGCCCGCCCCTCCTCTCCTCCTACACCCGACCCCGGCCACCGGTAAGTCTGCATCTGCAGCCATACACGCTGCTCTGCCCTCCAACCTGTGTGCCCCCCTGCCCTCTGTCCTCTGTGTCCTCTGCCCTCTGTCCTCTGCGTCCTCTGCCCCCCTCTGTGTCCTCTGCCCCCTGTCCTCTGCCCCCTGTCCTCTGCCCCTGTCCTCTGCCCCCTGTCCTCTGCCCCTGTCCTCTGTGTCCTCTGCCCCCTGTCCTCTGTGTCCTCTGCCCCCTGTCCTCTGTGTCCTCTGCCCCCTGTCCTCTGTGTCCTCTGCCCCTGTCCTCTGCCCCCTGTCCTCTGTGTCCTCTGCCCCCTGTCCTCTGTGTCCTCTGCCCCCTGTCCTCTGTGTCCTCTGCCCCCTGTCCTCTGTGTCCTCTGCCCCCTGTCCTCTGTGTCCTCTGCCCCTGTCCTCTGCCCCGTGTCCTCTGCCCCCTGTGTCCTCTGCCCCCTGTCCTCTGTGTCCTCTGCCTCCTCTGCCCCCTCTGTGTCCTCTGCCCCCTGTCCTCTGTCTCCTCTGCCCCCTGTCCTCTGTGTCCTCTGCCTCCTCTGCCCCCTCTGTGTCCTCTGCCCCCTGTCCTCTGTGTCCTCTGCCCCCTGTCCTCTGTGTCCTCTGCCCCCTGTCCTCTGTGTCCTCTGCCCCCTGTCCTCTGTGTCCTCTGCCCCCTGTCCTCTGTGTCCTCTGCCCCCTGTCCTCTGTGTCCTCTGCCCCCTGTCCTCTGCGTCCTCTGCCCCCTGTCCTCTGCTTCCTCTGCCCCCTGTCCTCTGCGTCCTCTGCCCCCTCTGTGTCCTCTGCCCCCTGTCCTCTGCGTCCTCTGCCCCCTCTGTGTCCTCTGCCCCCTGTCCTCTGCCCCCTGTCCTCTGCGTCCTCTGCCCCCTCTGTGTCCTCTGCCCCTGTCCTCTGCGTCCTCTGCCCCCTCTGTGTCCTCTGCCCCCTGTCCTCTGTGTCCTCTGCCCCCTGTCCTCTGTGTCCTCTGCCCCCTGTCCTCTGTGTCCTCTGTCTCCTCTGCCCCCTCTGTGTCCTCTGCCCCCTGTCCTCTGTGTCCTCTGCCCCCTGTCCTCTGTGTCCTCTGCCCCCTGTCCTCTGTGTCCTCTGCCCCCTGTCCTCTGTGTCCTCTGCCCCCTGTCCTCTGCCCCCTGTCCTCTGTGTCCTCTGCCCCCTGTCCTCTGTGTCCTCTGCCCCCTGTCCTCTCTGTCCTCTGCCCCCTGTCCTCTGTGTCCTCTGCCCCCTGTCCTCTGTGTCCTCTGCCCCCTGTCCTCTATGTCCTCTGCCCCCTGTCCTCTGCGTCCTCTGCCCCCTGTCCTCTGCGTCCTCTGCCCCCTGTCCTCTGCGTCCTCTGCCCCCTGTCCTCTGTGTCCTCTGCCCCCTGTCCTCTGCGTCCTCTGCCCCCTGTCCTCTGCGTCCTCTGCCCCCTGTCCTCTGCTTCCTCTGCCCCCTGTCCTCTGCGTCCTCTGCCCCCTCTGTGTCCTCTGCCCCGTGTCCTCTGACCCCTGTCCTCTGCGTCCTCTGCCCCCTCTGTGTCCTCTGCCCCCTGTCCTCTGCGTCCTCTGCCCCCTCTGTGTCCTCTGCCCCCTGTCCTCTGCGTCCTCTGCCCCCTCTCCTCTGCCCCCTGTCCTCTGCCCCCTGTCATCTGCGTCCTCTGCCCCCTCTGCGTCCTCTGCCCCCTCTGCATCCTCTGCCCCCTCTGCGTCCTCTGCCCCCTCTGTGTCCTCTGCCCCCTGTCCTCTGCCCCCTGTCCTCTGCCCCCTGTCCTCTGCCCCCTGTCCTCTGCGTCCTCTGCCCCCTGTCCTCTGCCCCCTGTCCTCTGCCCCCCTGCCCCCTCTGTGTCCTCTGCCCCCTGTCCTCTGCGTCCTCTGCCCCCTCTGTGTCCTCTGCCCCCTGTCCTCTGCCCCCTGTCCTCTGCCCCCTGTCCTCTGCGTCCTCTGCCCCCTGTCCTCTGCCCCCTGTCCTCTGCTGCCCCCTGTCCTCTGCGTCCTCTGCCCCCTGTCCTCTGCGTCCTCTGCCCCCTGTCCTCTGCGTCCTCTGCCCCCTGTCCTCTGCGTCCTCTGCCCCCTCTGTGTCCTCTGCCCCCTGTCCTCTGCCCCCTGTCCTCTGCCCCCTGTCCTCTGCCCCCTGTCCTGTGCCCCCTCTGTGTCCTCTTCCCCCTGTCCTCTGCGTCCTCTTCCCCCTGTCCTCTGCGTCCTCTGCCCCCTGTCCTCTGCGTCCTCTGCCCCCTGTCCTCTGCGTCCTCTGCCCCCTGTCCTCTGCGTCCTCTGCCCCCTGTTCTCTGCGTCCTCTGCCCCCTGTCCTCTGCGTCCTCTGCCCCCTGTCCTCTGCCCCCCGTCCTCTGCGTCCTCTGCCCCCTCTGTGTCCTCTGCCCCCTGTCCTCTGCCCCCTGTCCTCTGCGTCCTCTGCCCCCTCTGTGTCCTCTGCCCCCTCTGTGTCCTCTGCCCCCTGTCCTCTGCCCCCTGTCCTCTGCCCCCTGTCCTCTGCGTCCTCTGCCCCCTCTGCGTCCTCAGCCCCCTGTCCTCTGCCCCCTGTCCTCTGCCCCCTGTCCTCTGCGTCCTCTGCCCCCTCTGCGTCCTCTGCCCCCTGTCCTCTGCGTCCTCTGCCCCCTGTCCTCTGCGTCCTCTGCCCCCTGTCCTCTGCCCCCTGTCCTCTGCCCCCTGTCCTCTGCCCCCTGTCCTCTGCCCCCTGTCCTCTGCCCCCTCTTCCCCCTGTCCTCTGCGTCCTCTTCCCCCTGTCCTCTGCGTCCTCTGCCCCCTGTCCTCTGCGTCCTCTGCCCCCTGTCCTCTGCGTCCTCTGCCCCCTGTCCTCTGCCCCCTGTCCTCTGCCCCCTGTCCTCTGCCCCCTCTGTGTCCTCTGCCCCCTGTCCTCTGCGTCCTCTGCCCCCTCTGTGTCCTCTTCCCCCTGTCCTCTGTGTCCTCTTCCCCCTGTCCTCTGCGTCCTCTCCCCCCTGTCCTCTGCGTCCTCTCCCCCCTGTCCTCTGCGTCCTCTGCCCCCTGTCCTCTGCGTCCTCTGCCCCCTCTGTGTCCTCTGCCCCCTGTCCTCTGCGCTGACCACTCTGCCCACGTCGCTGCGCTGACCAATCTCACCGCACTCACTGCTAACCACTGAGCCACCGCACTCACTGCTAACCACTGAGCCACCGCACTCACTGCTAACCACTGAGGCACCGCACTCACTGCTAACCACTGAGCCACCGTATACTCTGCTACCCACTGAGCCGCCTGTATACACACAATTCATTTCACCGCACTCCCGTAACTATTAGTAAATAAACTATATATGGATTCTAGACTACCCGATTCTTTAGAATCGGGCCGCCATCTAGTATATCATATTTACAAAATACAAAATGGTTTGTTACCAAATCATATAGCCTATGAATGCCAGAAATGTAAAAATAGAGTATAAATATTTTACACACTTAGGCTGGGGTCACATTTGGAAGTGCAATTTCGGTGACTGCATCCGGATCTGGATGCGGTCGCCGAAATTGCACTTCCAAATGTGACCCCAGCCTAAGTGTGTAAAATATTTGCCTTCACACACATTTTTTTTACAAAATGTGTTCTGTAAACCGCAATGCGGTAACCGGATTGCTCTGGATGTGTAATCCGGAGCAATCCAGCTACCGCCTGCTTTGTTCATCCCTGCTGCCGCAGGGATGATCAAAGGGTTAACTGTTAATAATAGCTTTTGGCAACATGTCTCTTGGGGGTGCCCACCCTCCTTAGAGACATGCTGTCCACTTAAGTGGGCATGAGAGGGGTTAATGTAGTCTGTATAGTATTGCCGGCTTTGTGAATTTTATGAATGAATGCGGCGGCTCCTCACATTAGAGGAGATACTGTACGTAATCTGCGTACTGTATCTGCCGCTATCCAGGGTTCTGAAAGCCTTTACATTAGGTCTATGGTGCTGCGCTGCTCCATAGAACTAATCTTAAAGCTTTCAGGACCCTGGATAGCAGCATGTACAGTACGCACATTACGTACTGTAGCTCCTCCTTACAGTGGAGACCCGCCGGCTGTCATTCATAAAATAGTAAAAGCTGACAATAGCGGCGATACTGTAATAAAGCCATTTAACCCTTCATATGCCACCCTATATGGACAGCATGTCTCCAGGGAGGGTGGACACTCCCTGGAGACTTGGTGCCCACATATTATACTAACATTAACCCTTTGTTCATCCCCGCAGCTGCAGGGATGAACAAAGCATCCAGTAACCGGATTGCACATTATGAGCAATCCGGTTACTGGATCCGGGTTTAGGGACACATTTTGAAGCCAAAATGTATCTGAAGGCACATGCGATTACCGCATCCGGATCTGGATGCGGTAATCGCAGGATGCCTTCTAAATGTGACCCTAGCCTTACAATAGTAGAAAAAAAAGAGAAAAAAACTGCGACACTCATTCTATCAGTGTACACAGGTGAGAAGCCAAACAATTGTAGCACTAAAAAGAGAAGCTGCACTCTGCTCTGACCATATAAATATACTAAATTATTTCAGTTAAGCAAGAATACAAAAATGGAGACACTTAGCTTTAAAAATATGGCCATATCATTAAACCGCAAAAAGTGTCACTCTGCTATGACGATTAGACTATAGGAATATTTCATAAGAACAAAACATTTTTGGGACACTTAGCTAACGCCTGTGCACACTGACAGGATTGTGTGCCTCAGTTAATCTTGAATTTTAGTTTGGATTCAGCCCCTCTGTTGTGCACCTTCCCCGCCCTGGGCCCATTTGAGCAGTGCTCTCTGTTATTAGTTTTTTCCTTTTTCCAATTTGCCTATAAGAGAGGAGGTTTTTAACCCAGATAGAGGCTGAAAATGAAGGTTAGGGAATCAGTCAAGCAGACACGCCTCAACTGGGTGACTGGGTTTATCGATATGGCTATATTTATAAAGCTTAGTGTCTGAAAACATTTTTTTTTGCTTATGAAATATTCCTATATTCTAATTGTCATAGCAGGGTGCCAGTTTTTTCTACTATTGTAAAGCTACGCTGTGACTCTATTCCTGCGTGTTTACTTGTTTCTAACCATATGGCATGCAGCTTGGGCCTTTTTCGGGTGCCTTTCCTCTCCTGGCAGCTCCGGGCTCTAATCTGCTGATGTGCTGCCGGGTATTTGGTGTGGCTAGAAGACTTTCAGTCTTCTGCCCTCTGGACTCAGCTTCTGCGTCTTCAGTACCCCACAACTCAGGACTCCGGTGTCCTTTTCTGGGCTGAGCTCTGGTGCTGCTCAATTTCTCCTCAAAGCTCTCCTCAATGACTCTCCTGTCTTCCCCTCCTCAGACTGTCTCCAACAGTTACCTCATACTGACTGAACTCCCACTTCCTGTTTGTCTCCTCTTTTATCACTGGTCCAACTGTCTTTCTACTGCACATTCCCTGCTGCTCCCCTTAAACCGGGCTAGAGCTCCTTCTTCAGGCTTGGAGCAGGAAAAGTGTTGGATGATGAGTACTACCTCGCGTGGGGACCCCTTCTTGCTTCCAGGCATGACATCACCCCCTAGGAGGGAGGTAATGCCACTGTGGCATCCAAACCCTGGGGTGCCACACTAATCATTACAAAATAACATCGTATCAAGAGTAGTATTATAATGAATACTTCAATATAAGGGCCAAATAATATGGCCTTACCATAATCACATAATGTCATCATATGCAGAAATACATGATACTGATTATTGAAGAGAATATGTCATACTGTATAAATGTGCTATTAACCAAAATACTTTTAACTTGCAGATATGGGGGTAATCTACAGGTTAATAGTGTATTGACACCGTGTGACCATTGTACAGAGAGCCCCGCTGCTGGGAGGACATGATCTTCATTCATCTGGCAGCCTTAGGCTTTCAGTTAGAGAGATGAAGTTGTGGCGCCCCTCTGGGTAAACCGCTACCAGAGGTACTGTACTTCTGTGGTTAAGAAGTGTAGTGCCCCTGTTCTCCAGGTGTTGGGATGGTATGGTTGGGCCCAAACGCAACACACACACGTAGTGATGGGCCCCTGGGACAATAGGTGGACCCTGAGTAAGGACCCAGGCAACAAATGTGGGATGAGACAGTGTTAGGAGTGTTAGTTCAGAGAAGAAGACCGGAGGAATAACATCAACTGATGGAGGAGTGATAGACGGGAGTGTAGAGGTGGTGTGGTACCGATTCCCGTGGGTTGCCTTACCACCTCTCTTGCCCATGGGAGGGAGAGAACAGCCCAGTAGAGACAGAAAAGAACCCTTGGGGTGAGGAGAAGACAGAGATCATCCATATGCTCGAATCTGACAAGACAGAGGGGTTAATGAAGGACACAGAGACCGGCCCTGCAGACGGTGCGGAAGCTTCAACCCCCAGCCGAAACCAGAGGCCTCAGATTTCTAACGAGAGCTGTGGCCGAACATCCAATACATCTTGGGAAGGTGGTTGAACTAGGAAGCAGTGCCCGGGAGGGATCCCAATGGTGTCTGGGACACACAGAAACACCCGTGGCTACCAGTACCTGGGGTCTGTGCTGCGGAGGGTGTTGAGAGCCTGGGGAGCAGAGCAACGACCTGCTTGCCTCAGATGGAAGGTACCCCTTATAACTCTGAAAGGAGAGACCCACCAGAGGCTGTGACACTTAGAAGGGAGAGTAAGGGCACCAGCCATGGCTAAACTGTACCAACCTGTCTCTGGAGAAAGAGCAAAAGTACCAGCGACTGGCAGAGAGTGTACTCGGTGGCATGTGTAACACCTGAGTAAAAGTAAAGGAACTGCAGCTGTGGTGTGTGAGACTTTTATTAGCGGCGACCATCGGCCGCAGAGGCCGCTTATGACACCGGAGGTACTGCTGACCAAGTGACCAACTGCCAAGGTATGAGCTGAGTGAAACCACTCCGATGCCCTGGGGAATGCGCTCCGCCTGTGGGGAGCGGGATTATCTAACTGCCGGTCATCATCCCCAGAGATTCTGCAGCAGCAGCGGCCGCCCTGGCCGCATACCTCAGGTGGCGTCAAACATATCACTTATCCCCTCAGACTTTCCATAACATCACCCCCTTTATTAAAATTACACTGCCAGGGTCACAGGGCCAGGTCTCGGCCCCCGTCTGTCCCCGTGAGAAAAACTGAAGAAGAGGTGAGAAGAACAATGAGTAACCGCCTGGTTCCCGAGTCTTCCCCGGCCCTGGAGTGGGCGTATCAACCTGGCGTCATGATACGAGAGGCCCAGAGAGAGTGCACCTTAAGAACTGTTAATAACTGTGTAAGAACTAGTTCACTAAAAGGGCAGTGGGAGAAGAGCAGGTACCACGTGCAGGTCAGGGACATGTCTAGGCTCTTGTTGTGGGAAGGACCTTAGAGAAGACGTGAAATAGCAGGCCCACCCTGAGTATGAAAGAAAAGCCAAGGGGGCCTGATATAAGGAGTGCTGACTCCGCCAGGAGGATGAGATGTAGCAGTTGTGGGCTGTGAACACATGCAGAAGGTCCCAGTTGCAGAAAGTGGCACTAAGAACCTTGGTGCAAGAGCATCCCATACCACCAATAACAGCACCAGAGGGGAAATCAGCAGCAGCAGCGCCAGAACCTGAAGCGGTGGCAATGCCAGAGTCGCCAGAGGAGTTACAGGCTGCTACACTTGACCCGCCAGAGTTGGTACCACAGCCCAAAGACGATACCACCGAGTCTGAAGCCAGTAAAGGCTCAGAGGAACTTTTGGAAGCTGTAGGCGATAGGGCGCATTGGGCCTCCCATGAAAGTCTAAGGTTAGGGAGCCCGATCGCGGCCTAGGCGGATAACAGACTCCAGAACTACTGGACCCAAAGGCAGGCAGAGGAGGAGAGGAGTGACGGCAGTGCAGAGACCGTTGGTGGCGAAACGGGAGATGAGGAAGACTCTTGCTTCAAACCCGGCAGAGCGGCACCACGGGGTAGTCGTGGATTTTCACCTTAAGGACGGCAGGGGGTTCAATAAGGAGTATGTAGTGGAAGCAGGAGGTGTTCTTTTGAAGGAGAGATGTGGTGTCATACCTCCTGAAGGGACACCCCGGTCGGGACTTATGCCCCAGTGATGAGGTCGGCTACACCCGGTGCATGGGACGGGAGGGGCTGGTACGCCTTGCACATATACAAAATCTTGCAACCTCACATCCTGAGAGCAAAGCCGGACATACAACTTTCCGGGGGAAAGGACAATTTGCAGGCAAGTGTCCATACCCCTAAGTGAGATCAGGAAAGTACGGATCTCATGCAGCCTCATTAAGTTCAATGCATCATTTTGACTCATTGCGACGCATCAAGATTTTTCAAGCTCTGCAAAAAAGCAATGTCATGCGTTCGAGGCTGAGCACAAAACAACACTCTTGTCTGCATCCAACAAAAACCTGATGCCATCTGATGTCCCTGCAGCCCCATGTTAAGTATAGGAACACAAGCCTGATCAGGATGCATGAGGATTTCGACAGATACAGGTGCAAAACAGAAAAACGCTTGTGTGAAACTACCTTAATGCCTTGCAGTTATCATACATCAAAGTATAGCAAAGCAGCCGAATAAGGTTAGGGTCAGACTTGCGTCTGCCCCTTAGCCTGCAGGATCCAGCAGAAATTTAGTTTCTGGATGGAGTAGCATATAGCGTTACCAGCAGGTAACGCTGTGCACCACCTGTCTATTGATCTCTATGGCAACCGAACACTTACCGCAGCCTCCAGCTGCACAGAGATCTCGAGGATATGTGCTTTTGCCGAGCGCACAGGAAAATTTTGCAAACAGCGTTTTATGTGTGCTCTGCAAAAGCGCATATCTGGGATATCTCTGTGGGGCTGGAGGCCGTGGTAAGTGTCCGATTGCCATGGAGATCAATAGACAGGTTGCGCATAGCGTTACCTGCTGGTAATCCTATGCGCTGAGCCTGAAATTGAAGTTTCAGGCAAATCTGCCAGGCTAGGGGCAGACGCAGGTCTGAGCCTAGCCTAAGGCTAGGGTCAAACTTGCATCTGGCCTGAGCCTTCAGGATTCGGAAGAAGCTTAGTTTCTGGCCGGAGTAGCGCATAGCATTATCAGCAAGTAACGCTATGCACCACCTGTCTATTGATCCCTATGGCAACCAGATGCTTACCACTGCTACAAGCTCCACATGATATGCACTTTTGCAGAGCGCACAGGAAATGCTGTTTGCAGCATTTTCCTGTGCACTCTGCAAAAGCGCATATCCTGGAGATCTCTGTGGAGCCAGCGGTAAGCGTCCGGTTACCATAGAGATCAATATACAAGGTGATAACTCTATGTGCTTCTCCGGCCAGAAAGTAAGATGTGGGGAAGTCTTTCACCTGTGGGGTGCGCACCCCTGCACAACCTCAGTGATGAACAAAGCTGTGAGAGCGCTGTGTGTCACGGGAATGCTCTAAGGCCACTTTCTTGTTTGGGTCACGTGATTCGGAGTTCGGCCTGGTCATGTGGGGTCCGCGTCTCCGGATCTTATGTCACATCAGGTCCTTCAGCGCCTAGAACGGTGTCTGTAGCTCATTGCAGCTCCAGACACACTGCATTTTTGGTGTTTTTTTGGTGCAGATGTTACATATCTGCTTTTCTATACTTATGCCAGGAAAGTCAATAAGAGTTCTGAAGTTTTGTGCACATGTTGCCTATTTTTCCATTGCAGATTTGGTGCAGAAATAAATCTGCAGCTTGTCAATTCTTGTTGCATTTTTAGCGGCATTCTTCCACTTCAAATGCATGGAAAAGGTATGGCAAAACTTGCATCAAAATTCGAATACTAAATATGCATAGAAACGTAACACATTTTTGGTCTGTTTTTCTACCCGCAGATGCAGATTTGATGCAAAAATTTCTGCAACCATATACTCAATGTGCGCACATAGCATAAGGTGGACTAAAATTTAGTCAGGGATAATATCGACTGTTTTAGGTTGATTTAAGATAGCAAGATGATGTCAGAGCTCACTGTTCAGCAATAGATTAAGGAATGGAGAGTCTTAAAATATTAGACAAATAATGCAGGCAATAATGTATTTTACAACTATAGCAGTAAAGAATTTAGTATTGTAGTTTATGAATAATACAGATATTCAATTGGGAAGAAGAGGGATAGGAGAATAAAACAGCAGTAGTAAGAGACTCAATGTGATCGATCAATGATATAGTGTAGCTGACATCTATTCTGTTAAATGTGCACATTTTTTGTCTTTGTTCTTAATGTACTAGAAATCAGCAGCAGTCCAGCACAATATATTTGCAGAAAAAAAAACATAATCAGTTTCAGTCAGAGACATTAGGCAAAATTCAAAACACTTGGGGCCCTTTACACGTCGCGATATCGCAACGCAACATCGATAAAAAGTCACGTGGTGTGGCCGTTGCAGTTGATATCGTTCGTGCATTGTGTCGTGTAAATGGGCAATGCGACGCGAAAACAACCTAACTACGATATTGCAAGAAGATTGTGCAAGCCCTTCAACTGTACGATTTTGTATATGCGATGTGGCAGGATCACAACTACGATTTGGAGTGCAACTTCCCCTATTCACTCCAATGTTAAATGGTCGTTCCCTTGGTTGCTCACACCCAGCGCAAAGAAGAGGCATACACCATCGTAGTTGCGTTGCCTGCCGACATCTCCCTGTGTGACATCTACTATGCGATCTTGGACAAGTGCCAAACACGTGCACGCACCCGTGAGATTGTATGCAATATCGGAATGATATTGCAACGTGTAAAGCGGCCTTCAGTTGTTTTGTGAAGGGGAATAATTGTTTTTAAAAAAAGTACCCAAGAAAATTTCCTAAAACCTAAATATATTAATGCCAATTTCTGTTTGCATGTTTGTTCTATTAATCAAATCTTACTTTTGTACACATTTCGCCAAGACATGTTTCAGGTGCTGGCAACTTAGACATGCAACTAACATTTCTAATTACAACCTGTTTGGGAAGCATATTGAATTTATTAATAAAAAAGAAAATTCTACAGTTAAATGTTGTCTTTTTTGCACACTTGTTTTACCAGTTCAAAACATACCCTACCTATACTGTGACCTGCTGCCACATTTTGTTTTTTGCATGCATAGATATCTACCTTGTTACATCCTTTTTGGCAATGATTGAATATATGGAATTAAAAAGATTATCAAAAGGTATTGATAGTATTGTACAGAGTATAATACAAAATAATATTGTTGTACCGTGTTAGCCAGAAAAATCGATGTAAATACTTAAGTCCCAAAAAAAGGGTTGAGAAAAGTATTATAGGAGTGATACCATTATTGGCTAACAAGAAAAATTATATTTGTAAGCTTTCAGAGCTCAAGGCTCCTTCATCAGACAAAACTTGATGACCAAGATTTGTCTGATGAAGGAGCCTTGAGCTCTGAAAGCTTACAAATATAATTTTTCTTGTTAGCCAATAAAGGTATCACTCCTATAATACTTTTCTCAACCCTTTTTTGGGACTTAAGTATTTACATCGATAGTATTGTACAAAATGTATGGTAAAAGAAAAAGTGGTAATGGATGGATTAGTGTAAAAGAAAAAATATATACCATGGCCTTAGAATGTGTGAGCTGCTAGCAGCATCAAGAGTATTAGCATCAGCACTGGTAATAGCTATCTGAGCAGTACTACTACCAGACACAAGTCACAATCGGCATTCTTTGCCATCTACAAGTGCACTACTGCAGAGGAAGAAGAGGGCATTTTGGAACCTATGGCACATCACTTATCAACAACAGCAATGTTACATCTGACAATGGCACATATGTTTGAATCAGTGTTTTGTATTTTAAGATCTGCCTGATCACAAATGACTAGGATGGATAATTTTTGGACTATTTTTAAATGTTTAAAAACATAATGCTGTGTTATTAAATGGGATAATGTTTACTACTGTGTTATCTATTTCTATTGTGAGGTCACTTTGATATTACTCCTATTCCTGTGTTTGCACTGAAGAGCCTGAAAGGGGGTGGAAAGAGACATGGGAACTGTAGAGTATTACATGTGTTTTTTCAGTTATGTTGGAAGCTTTGTAGTATTTTGATTTACAGCAAATAGATGAGATGCAAATATTGATATTTGAAAAAAATTGTCCAATCTGGTTAATTCAAATTTCAAAGATCATCTCTAATATATACCCAAACAATCCATCACCAAGTCTACACTATATAATATTATGGTTTCTTATCTGAGAAGCTTGGCATAAGTTACATATATTGTGTTGGGTTTTAATTAAGACACAACTTTTATTAGAGCAAACCATAACAGAAATGATGCACTTATGAAAATAAATTGATTGTTTACTAAAAACAAAAAGGTTAGTATTAGGCAGCAACAGATGGTAATTGTTGGTCATCTGGTCACATTTATTGGTTTAATAGAAGTCACCTATCCTCTATATAACTAATTTGTTTGAAGGGGAAACTTGCATATTGGGTGCAGCAAAATTCAGAAGCCCAAATCTTCATATTGGAGTGGAGAAAAAGGACAAAATGAAAGAAAACAAAAACGATATACTAATATATTCAAACACTTCATGATGAGATAGGCAACTACAAATTAAGGCCCCATTCACACACTGCTTTTTTTGCTGCGTATTTTTCACAAACCAGGAGTGGGTGATTAAACATATAAGTGGAGCACTTGTTTCTATTATGGCCGCTTTACACGTCCCGATATCGTCCCGATATTGGATACAACGGCACGGGAGCACGCACATTTTTGGCAGTAATCCAAGATCGTATAGGAGCTGTCACACAGGGAGATATCGGCAGGCAACGCAACTGCGATGTTTACGCCCCCTTGTACGAGCGAACCAGGGAACGACCATTTAACATGGGAGTGAATAGGGGAAGTTGTGCTCCAAAACGATGTTGGGCTGTCACACAGCACGATCCTGCCAGATCGTCCATCCAAAATCGGGCAGTAGGAGAGCCTGCACAATTCTTCCCCGATATCGTTTTGGCATCGTTTTTGCATCGAATTGCACATTCACACCACACAACCGCCCGAACGATATCGGCGACAACAGCCGAACCACGTGACTTTTTATCGATGTTGGACAACGATATCGGGACGTGTAAAGCGGCCATTAGACCTTTTCCGGTTTTCATTGTTCCACTCCTGGCCTTTTTTTTGAGCTTGTGCATAAAAATATGCAGCAAAAAAAGCAGTGTGTGATCCACTTTGAAATGGTAGGGAATAAAAATCAAAGTTTGTTAGACATTTTCATGAGATTTAACGGCAATTTCTGAAATTGCTATGTTGAGATCACACATATTTTTAGTCTTGTACATTCAACGAATAGAATATTCAACAAATACATGCACTTTCAATCATAATTTTTAAAAGTTTAGTTTTTTTTATGAAGTGAATATGAGGATTTAGGACTATTATTGTCTTTGCAGTACTGTATATTCCTCCATTCCATTGTCCAGAGATTGTGGGTGAGATCAGTAAATATGAGTACTCTGGTTTCACTGTGTTCAGTTTCATTCCGGTTAGCTGTATCGACTCACTAATGGCTCAAATTAAATCAAGACCTCTGGAGCCACTTCTCCTTCAAGAGGGTGTTTGGAAAAATTCCAGCTTTCTAATCAATATTACAGCAGAAAGGAAACACATTATTCTTTCAACATGTGTGCTTATAGAACAAGTTTAGTTGGTAATAAACACTATAATTCCATTCACGTACAGTATATAAACAGGGATTAATTCATGGTACATGCTTTCTTTTTAATAGTTCACATTGTACCACATGGCGTGCTGATAGTATTTACTTCTGCTCTCTTCTTCTCTGAATCAAAGTAAAGGTCATTTATTAACATGGGAATTGGTTGGTAAAATCCATATTGCTACATTAATGAGGATCTTGGACTTAAAGCTATTTCAGTAGGTAATCAGATACCTCAAAGTAGCATATTCTCCATTAGAAAAATAATAGTATTTTGAGGTTTCAATTTCTTCGCTGTATCTTTAAGAACAAATGATATCTCAAAACCATTAATAAGGCCTTAAAGCTTTACGTAGTTTTTACTATGTATTAATTGCCCCTGTGTAAAAATAGACAGCTTAGCAATCAATCATTTTACATAGTGCTTGAACTGCTTTATTTTCAGCCAAAATTGGACTGTAATTATTTTAACTCTATTATAAACATGCTACATAGTATAGGAAAGAAAACAGCATACAAGTTCCAGATACATTAATTTACCATAGCAATCTAAGGCTGGTTTCAAATTGCGATTTTGTTAAATCCGATGCTGTCCGATGAAAATTGGACATCATCGGATGTACTAAATCGGATGCCATCAGATGCCATTGGTCCGATTTTCTGACAGAAGGGCAGGGGGAGGGCTAGGGGAGGTTTTGGGAGTGGTCTGGGAGTTTGAGCATGCTCAACACAGAAAATCGGATCCGATCCGATCCCCATAGACTACAATTTTATTTTAATCGGATCCAATTTGATCCGATTTCTCACTCGGAAGCCAAAATTGCAGCAGTCTACGATTTTGGCTACTGAAAAAAATCGGACAGAATTGGATCAGAGGCAAATCGGATGCCATTAAGTGCGAATCGGATCCGATCCCCACTGGAGAACATGGGTGCTAATTCGGATCCGATGTTGTCCGATTTTCATCAGACAGCATCGGATTAAACAAAATCACAATGTGAAACCAGCCTAAGTATTACGATAATGAATGTAAACTTAAAATAATACAAGAAGATTTAAATATACATACAGAAATATGTGTTATTATTTATTATTATTATGCCACCATTGATTCCATGGCGCTTTACATTTGAAAAAGGGGTATATATAATAAATACAATAATCATGAACAATGCAAGGCACAGACTGATACAGGCACAGAGCTTAGAATGTAGCTGATGCAGTCTTACTCATTGAATCATGGACTGCATAAGTCGAAATGCATGAGATATCATCCCTGCACTGGGATTACCTCTGTCTGCTTGTCTATATTCTTAATGTAAAGACTAATAAAGCTTCCAGTTTTACCGTTCCTCTTATCCTGTGGTCGCTGGAGATCTTCTGCTACTTTTAGTATGTGTTTGTGTTTATTTTTCTAATAAAAAAGATTTTTATCTCTGTTGTGTTTTCTTTACTATTTACTAAGGATTCCTAATGGCCAAGTCTAACTTTGACCAGATATTAGGAATCTCGAGCTTTATGCCAGCTGCCAATACAAAGCTAGAATTAACCCCTTTATTACCCAGTTTGACAACAGCACTAAGGCAACTGGAAGAGTTGGGTATAGCATCAGAAAATGATGCTTTAATTAATGCTCCATTTTATGGGGCAGCTACAGGCTGTGATTTGCAGCACAGGGGGGCCAAAACACTTGGGTCTCCACGCGCTGAGGAATCCAGCCCCCAGCTGGATAGCAACCTAAAATACACTGAAGCCTCATGCCATATTTTTGATTACAGCCAGGTACATCTTGACAGATGGGGTGGTTGACAGCCCATAGCCAGCTAGTTGTACCTGGCTGACAGCCAAAAATATGACAAAGCTCCATGTCATTCTTATTTTATTTCTAGAAATATATATGTTTTTAAATTATGTGGGATTTTGCTGTATTTTTGGTTGCCACCCAGGTACAACTAGGCAGCTGAAGGCTGGAGTCCTCAGCGTGAGGAAGCTCAAGCGTTCTGGGCCCCCTATGCTGTGAATTGCAGCCTGCAGCTAGCACCAGAAAATGGCACTTTCATTAGAAGCTTCATTTTCTGGCACTGTACTGTAACTCTTCCAGATGCCATTGTGCCAGTGACAATTTGGGTAATAAAAGGGTTAATACCAGCTTTCTATTGGCAGCTTGTCATTAAGCCCTAGATTAATAGTGTTCAGGCTTCTATGAGACCTGCCCTGTATCAATTCTGTGAATAAATAGTTAAATAACACACACGCAGAGAAAAACACTTTTTTGGAATAAAACACACAGACAACCCTCAATTTCCCATTTATTAAATACCCTCCAACAGTAATTCACAGCAAAGTCTTGCTCTCCCAGCATATAGGGGGAACATTCAGATAATAGACCCCCATATGCTGGAAGAGCAGCCACTCTGGTTGAGCCTAGACTGTAGGGACTGCTTGACAGTCCTGACTGCAGCCCATACATACTAACTTGTTCACTACTTAAGTCACTAGAATATATGGGCTCTTTCCACGTATACATTAAAGCCAGCAGAATGTTTTGGACCCTGTTAGATGTTTAACAGGGTTCCATATATCCTGTTGGCTTCATTGTATACCTGGAAAGAGCCCATATATTCTACTGACTTCAGTAGTGAGCAAGCTAGAATGTATGTGCTGCAGTCAGGAGTCAGACCACTAAGCAGTCAATACACTCTTGCATTTTCCGGCTTGAATGTATGCGCTGCAGTCAGGGCCTGCAAGGAGCACGTACATTATAGGCTGCATGCTACAGAACCTAGTGTGCATGTGTGAGATCTCTGAATCCCTGAGAGTTTCCCCCAGATATGTGGATGATGCAGGATGTCTCAGAAGAAGGAGGGCAGTGATCAGAGGAGAGAGGCAGTGCGTACAGAAATGAGAGGTGTGGGGAGGTGTGATGGATCAAACTACGATCAAGCCCATCTGACTAGTAACAGATAATTATAATATAGGGTGGGAGATTTTTATAAAGTGTTTATTCAGTGTAAAGGGGAAGACAAGGCATAATAGCCACCTTCTTAAAATGCAGAGTAGGCACTGCTGAAGGTGGCGTTTTCACTTTAAAACACAAAACTGTGGTGACAGGTACCCTTTAACAAAAAGGATTGAACAAAAAATGTAAAAAAAACAGGACTGTCGCTTGAAACATGCAAACACATTGTCTCTGACAATTATCTCAGACTACTTTTTTCTGTAAAAAATATTGTTTTGGTTTACTGCTGACTTATAGTACATTAAGAATGAAATAAAAATGCGTAATTGTAATTTTGATGGACCAGGACAGATGCCATCTATACCATGTTATAGATGACTCACACTGTTACTACAGTTTGTTACTGCTTGCCCCCTTCTTATCAATTACATATCTGTATTATTCACAGACTACTTTCACTGTAAGGCCCCGTTCAAATCATGATTTTTGCACATCCGTGGTGATCCTTGAATTTCAAGGATCACACGGACAGGCACGGATCTGTGCCAACAGATGCCACTGATACCCACAGATCCGTGTTTTCCATCAGTTAGCAGAGATAGGGCTGTACCTTGCTTCTGAGTATGCGCAGTGCAGCAAATCGGATCTGTTATACAGATCAGATTTTTTGACGGATCCGAGATACATAGACTCCCATGTTATGTAACGTGGAACGCAACGGATCCGTTACAGATCC